>AYEL01084777.1:0-15459 GCA_000484575.1 Olivierus martensii
TCATTGGCTACGTTCAGCAGACTCAACGGTTCTAAGTGAGCAGATGAGTTGTAGCGGTAGCGATTGGTGTATCTGCTGAACGGCAAGTGGTAACAGGGGACACGATTATTGAAAGAAAATAAAGCCAGTTGTAAACACCATTAAATACGTATACTGTATTTTATATAGTTTCATTTGTTCCTTTGGATTAATAACATCCGTGGGCGCAGCCATCTTGAAATAACTCAACATGTTGGATAGTAGCGTAAATGAAATCCGTTACCAAACGTGACGTCCCTCACTCAACAAGTTCGATAGTAGCGCTACTTCGAAGACGCGTTCAGCAGAAAATCTCTCAACTGTTCCACAACAGTTGAGTCTGCTGAACGCAGCTATTGGAGTAGAGTAAGTCGTGACGTTGAATAACGATAAATTCTGATTGGCTAAAATCGCACTTATTTCAATAGACCCGCTCCATTTAAAAAATTGAAGTCATTTAGAGCACAGAAAGCAGAATGTTGAATAACTATAAATTCTGATTGGCTAAAATCGCACTTATTTCAATAGACCCGCTCCATTTAAAAAATTGAAGTCATTTAGAGCACAGAAAGCAGAATGGAAAGATCTATGAGTAAGTCTGTAATTTATGTTAATCAGATATAGTATATAACGTTAAAATTTAAATTTTTTTGATCTTTCTGTTATACATTTATGCATTCTATGATTAATATATTATTGGAAACCCAATAAATTTTCTTAAAAGATTGTCTACGGGATTCTAGATTCAAAATTAAATTCTATCATACATTAAATTATATATTATCTATATTTATTTCCTACTATTAGATAGCAATTTTATTTCCGGCTATAATATAATGTAATTTCAAAACTGAATGTTTTTAACTGGAATAGAATTAGCATTTCTCGTATATTTTTATTCAGATTAAAATAAGAAAATATTCGAGTCGGATGAAGGAAAATATTTCAACTTGGTAATTTTCAACTTATTAGTTCTATAGATAATAATTATGGACTATAATTAAACAGTTATCACTGCCGACACGTGTTTAAAAGTACATCGTAAACTTCAATTCAATTAAAAACTTATACCGAAATATCAATCCCATCAGCAGTTTATTAAAGTATCAAATATTGATCGAGTACACAAGTTTTGGTGCTGAGTGATGATCTACAATTATATTTTCTTAATATTTGGATAACGGAAATGGAAAAGTTCATCAATCCCATCAGCAGTTCATTAAAGTATCAAATATTGATCGAATACACAAGTTTTGGCGCTGAGTGATGATCTACAATTATATTTTCTTAATATTTGGATAACGGAAATGGAAAAGTTTACTTTCTGAAGTAGCCATATTGGATACCATGTGCAGACTTTAATTATTATTGGAATACTTTCAATAATATTTTCAGTGATTTGTAATTAGAAATTTATCAAACATTAATATATGTTTGATAAATTTCGTTAATAATATATCAGCTTAAAAATATATTCAATAGATGAGTCATGCCATTGTGTTAATTCCAAGAATTCCATGGACTCATTAACACGACCAACTTTGAATGCCTCGGGCATATAATAAACACAAAACCTGTCCGGTTTCTTTCTCACAGATAAAATGCTGTACAGTACTTATCTGATCAAAAGTTATTTAAGGTAAATCTCAGAAATCTAACACCATCAATAAAAATGAAATAATCGACCAGAAAGTAAATAGCCTTTTAATCTGTGACCTTCCTATATTAATCACATATTTTTTCATTGTTCAATTGGCATTGATAAACATCCCCTTCGCAGTAAGGGCACAAATACTTTTATTTATTATGCTACAAATAATTGTTAACATTCCATCTAAAGTTTTTCTAAAAATATGCTACATTTCTTTCTACTATTTAATACAATCGAGTCGTAAAATAGAATTTGGTTTGCAAAAATGGTGGCATGTATATGTTTGTGCATCCCAATAACATAAAAATTTTTTTCGTAATTTAAACATTTATATTTTTCTAAATAATTTAAGCAATTTTCGTTCAGCACAAAGCTGAGTAGAATATTAAACGGTACAACCTCAGTGAAGCAATTTAATATTTATATTTTTCTAAATAATTTAAGCAGTTTTCGTTCAGCACAAAGCTGAGTAGAATATTAAACGGTACAACCTCAGTGAAGCAATTTGTAGCGTCGTTGACCAGCGATCCTAGCGGTTGGTGGCGGAATTAATCGTTTGCTGTATCTTTGTCCTGCGTTTGCTGTCTGAATATTTTGTTTAAAAATGTATCTAGCAGCTTATTTATAGCATTTAGAATCCAAGAAAGGTTACCAGAAAGAAGAAAAGTACTTTTTTGTCATTATCTAATTATTCTACTTCGAATGCATCGATGTTCGAATGTTAACTTCGAAATAGACCAAGTAGGTTTAAATAACGACAAGAGAAATTACTTCTTCCTGATAAATCTTTCCTGGATTCGAAATGCCATGAATAAGCAGCTTTGGCTATATTTTAATAAATGAACCGTTAAACATCTGTATACCCTGTTTTTGTATTAGGCCTACCAAAAACCATACCTTTTTTAACTTGCCACTTTTCATGAGAAGTACGATATACAGTATATATATATATATATATATATATATGAATTTTAACAGATCAGAATTAAACGAAGATGCTGGTCATGCAATATATATTGAATTAATTGAAATACGAATAACTGGAACACAATCGATGATGAATAGTTTTTAATAAATTTCTATCATTCCAAGTTTATTAATTTATATGATATCACTACTCCAGAATTCAAATTTTTTATGGTATAATAAAATTCACCTAAACGATTTATATTTTTTAGGTTTTTAAGGTTTTGTTATTTCGTATTTACTGGCAGATATTTGTAAAGGCCGCCACACACGGAGCGATTTGTCGTGAGACCGATCACAACGACAGATCGTTTTTCCATCGACATTTTTACGGGGAGGCCTCTCAGTTTTCAGCTACGCCGTTGTCTATATTTTCCACAGGCATAGTGGTTCACTATTCGCTAATTCAGTATTCGCGAAGAATTTACAGACGTAACTACCGCGAATAGCAAGAATTGACTGTATTTAACATATTTATTTCTTTTAGCCTTTAGATTAGGGATGGGCAACCTCCGGGCCGCGGGCCACATTATTTTATTATATCTAATACCAACGCTTTGTATACTTACATATCTGTACCTTCTCTTTTTTAAATAAATACTATTATTATCAATTGTTTTTGTTTTGGCCCGTGGCCCACCATAAATTTTTCTATACGGCCCCTACAAAAAAAGGTTGCCCACCCCTGCTTTAGATGAATCGAATGATTTTAGTTATATGTTCGACAGATATTTCCTGGAAAAAAATGACAAATCTCCATATCAGATCTGATGAGATCCGATAATTCAGCTAATTCTAACTTTTTCAATTGTGGAATTATATTTTTAATAAATTAACATAAATTTGTATTTATTGGTAGCTGTTAAAAATTACATAAAAGATAAACGCTCATTTTAAAGCAATCACAAAAAAGAATGACAAATTTTACAAATGAATTGAATATGAAAGACAAATGCGATAAATTTAATATTATAATTTCATTTTCATTTAGTTAATATATAATTTTTATCAAATATTTCTTTGATTTAATTTCTAAATAATATATAATATTTTTTGCAATTCTTACTATATATAATAGTTTAAAATATATATATTATATAATCAATAAATGAAAATAGAAAAAATTCAATATTTTTTTATTTCCATATTTATTGACAAAAAGACTAATAAGCTTGAAAAGTCGTGATAAGAAAGATCATATACAGTATATCATGTAGATTCACTAATACTTCGATACCATCAGTAAAGCAATCTAAACTTTATATTTAGAATATGCAATACTTTCCAGAAAATTAATATAAAATTGAGGTTATACGTATAATAACTTCCTTAAAAAGTTAAGAAGTTAAAGATAAAAGGAATAAAATAAATATTTGTATTTTCATATAATTTTTTAATATAAATTAAAATTGAAAATAATAATAATAATAATGAATTTTTAGGGTTTATTAACGGTAGCAGAAACTCTAGATAGGGAAGAAGTCAATTCTTACACCCTTATTGTTCAAGCTTGGGATAATTATGAATATGGATATTCAACTGGAGAAAGCAGGAAAGCATTTAAACAGGTAACGAAGTCAATATTCTTTAAATAATAAAGTTTAAAATATTGTTAAGAAAATACTAAGTTTTTGTAATTCATTATTTTATTTTTATAAACTTATTCTTTTATAATGCATATATAAAAGGCAAAATTTTAAGAAGAATTTTAAACTATTTATCAAAAGAAAAATTTCTTTCAATTCAAATATTTCTCTTGATAAAGTCAAACGAGGAAACATGCAACATTATTTAATTTTAAAAATATGTATAAAAATATGTTAAGTGTTTCTGGAAAATCTTTATATTGTAGACTGATTACAAATGATTACTGTACTTTATAATTTCGAAGATTTTAAAAAATCCTAGCTTTTCAGTTATTAATTTTATAATTTCAGATAACAGTACATGTAACAGATATTAATGACAATCGACCAGAATTTGTCAAACAAAGAATGTGTGCTACTGTAACAGAATTCCATAATATAAGAGAAACTATATTCATGGTTTCTGCTCATGATAAAGATGATCCTAACACTTCAAATGGCCAAGTTTCATTTTCCATAGAATCAGGAAATCAAGACTGTGAGTTACTATTAATAAATTAACAATTAAAATAAACGAATAAAATCATAATGACTTTTAAATATTTTTTCATTAGCATTGTTTGATATCGAAAACATGGAATCTAACATGGCAAGAGTAGTTTCAAGAAAATCCTTAAGAAACAAATTTGGTAACTATACATTGAAATTAAGAGCTCAAGATGGAGGAAATTATCCGTTATTTTCTTTGGAAACATTCAATGTTTGTGTAACTGATGTGAATGATAATAGCCCAATTTTCCTTAAACCACCAAAGAATTTCACAATTAAAGTTGCTGAGGTTATTACAAACTTTTATATTAAAAAAAATTAAATATCATAACAAGATTTTATAATTATTATATTAACTAGCTGTACTTTACAGAATGCCACTTTAGGTACTGTAGTAGTAGAAACGCATGCAACTGATGCAGATGTTGGCGAAAATGGAGAAATTCGATATAGATTAAAGAAGCTATCAAATGGAGACTGGAGAGCTTTTAATATTGATGAAAAATCGGGAACGATTTCTTTAAGAGAACAACTTGATCGAGAAAGGCAGAAATCTTATGAGGTAATTACATCAAACTTTCTTAAACTTTATAAGTAATTATATGTAATTGCATTAATTAAAATTTAGCTTAGAGTAGAAGCTTATGATCTTGGAAAACCAACCTCTTTATCAACTGATCTTGATATCGTCATTTTTGTGACAAATGTTAATGATTATTCACCAGAATTTCTAGAAGATGTGGTAAGTTTTATAATATTTAATTACTTGATAGCATGTTTTTTTTATTCATGTAATTTATTTGAATTATCTATATATTAGTATCAAGTGATGTTTACAGAAAATATGACTGCTGGTCAGGAATCTTTTAAATTAATTTCGACTGTAGATAAAGATGATGATGATTCTCAAACCCCTAAGCCAATACCTTGTTACTTCATAGTTGGTAATGCATTTTTAATTATCGAATTTTCCCTAATCAATAAACTTAAATAGATTTTACGTGATTATAATTATTGGCTCCTATTATATTAAAATATTTTCAGTATTAATTCTAATAATTTTTAATGCAGTCTTTTGAAAGAAAATATTAATTTGATTATTATAATTTCTGAAAACAGATGGAAATAAGGAAGGAAGATTTAAATTGGATATATTCACTCATAGTTTGTACACAACTGAAGTTTTAGATAGAGAAGAAAAATCAAATTATACACTTATCGTTCAAGCAACTGATGATTGCCTACATGTGCCAAATTATGTGGGAGGATTTGATCCCAGAGACAATACATTACTTCAAGTCAATATTGGTGTAAGAGACATAAACGACAATCCTCCAAAATTCATAAAATCAATATTTACTGGTGGTGTTACTACAGATATGGATTTTGGAACCGTATTTATGTCTGTAAAGGTAATATATTTATTAAAATTCTATTAATTAATGAATTAATTAAAAACAGTTATTAATTAATTATTTAACACTAGGCTGTAGATGCCGATATAGGAGAAAATAGCATCGTAAACTATTATATTATTGGAGAAATCCAAAGAACTTTATCTGAAGGGCTTGATTCTATTAAAAATTCTCCTTTTGCCATAGACAGAGAAACTGGACAAATAAGTCTTACTTTCGATCCACAAAAGGGTATGAAGGGTTATTTTGATTTTGAAGTTTTAGCTAATGATACTGATGGATTTTATAGCACCGCTAGAGTATTTGTAAGTTATATTTTAATATATAAAATATGATTTTGTTTGCATAATATTTATCATATTCATTATGTTGTCATAGATTTATTTGCTGCGCGAAGATCAAAGAGTTCGTTTTGTGTTGAGGCTTACACCAGAAGAATTAAGAGAGAAACTAGAAAATTTCAGAGAGTGAGTAAATAAACTCATCTAAAAATTGATAAAAATATATATGTATTTGTAATCTTTAGAATTAATTTAAATATTTTCAGTGTACTCAGCAATATTACAGGTGCCATAGTCAATGTTGATGAATATAAGTATCATGAAAATCATGATGGATCTGTAGATAAGAAAAAGTAAATAAATTATTCTTTTTAATTAAATAATGAAATAAATCAAAATATTATATTTTCCATAAAAATAGTTTACTTAAAAAATAACATGAATTCTATTTATTTTAATTTTAGATGCTTTAATCTTAATTTTTTCTGATCCAAGAAGACGTAATTAGAGATTTACTACTTATTATATAGGCTAATATAATTAAAGTATGATCACTGCTGCTTAAAGAAACTTACTTCTATATTATTCTTAAAATAAAATTTAAATTAAAGATTTTATTTCTTATATTTTTATAAGACAAATTTTTTTAGCATTAAAAATATTAAATAGTATATAAGTTACTAGATTAATAATATTAATTTACTAAATGATATAGCTTTCCAAAAATAATTTTATTCAGAGAAAATCTTTCAAAAAGAGTAGGTCCTGGTTCTCTTTCCGAAATTAGGCAAATCTTCGTATAAATGACAAAAAAATAATTTCAACGAATTAAATGTTCTAAAATTAATATATAAAACTTTTTATAGGTAGATAATAGTTACTTGTTTGAAAATCTTACATAAAGTCAATAGACATTAATATGAAATCATGATACAAATTTATATATGTCTAATAATTATTTATTAATTTTATTTCTTACAAAATTATTACTAAATCATCGTCTTATTTATTGTATGAGATCAATTTGCTCTCTCTCTCTCTATGTGTTCCTTTAATAACTTTTGAAATACTATAATTAATAGATTTTTATAAGTCAGATCACTGAAGATACCCTTCTTATAACATATATAATTTATTACTTATAAATTATAAAGAATAAATATTCCAATTTACATTTAAAGATATTCTGTTTATTAATAATTTTATGACTTTTTTTATACATTAACTCGGCTTCATTTTGCCCCAGTAATTTCTCGAGTTGCTGGACATTTCTAGAATATAATTTTCTCCTACTTGTATATACAGACAATCGAACCAACTTTTACGTTGTTGTGATGTATTGAATATATAAAGTATTTATTTAAATGAAAACCTGGCATTTTTCTCGAAAACTATGGGAGATACAGGAAAATTGTAAATTCCATATCCTCCCTACTTTTTTCCCTGGAATCCAAATTAATAATTGAAAATATTTTATCTTCAAGAGTTTGAGGCCCACAACTTTTGTTTTCAAATGGAAAGAGAATATTATTATTATTCAATATTATTTTTATTGCATCGATTCTACTGATTTTTTTATTTGTGTACTATGAAAAAGTATAGTGTAAAAGGGAAATTTTTCCGAAATGTCGTCGTTTACCGTCTTGGAGGATCTAGGTTCAATTCCGGGCCATACCTTCAATTTTTCAGGAGGGATCCGTGCCCGGCAGATGAACTCCATCCTTAAAACCTGGAAGGTTTAAGGATGGAGTTCATCTCTTCCTCCCATCTCATCATAGCGTCTTTAGCTTCTTTTGATAATTTGGCTTTAAAAGTGGCCACCACCAAGTATATGTTCCATTTATGATATGACGGCTTAATTCAATCTAACCTAACAGAAATGTCGTCAGTCCTCAAAAACATCATTATTCTTGCTCCAATGTTTTGGAGGCTGCGTTTTGCGATAGGTCATCCTGGTAATATTATCCGACAAAATCGCAATTTCTTTAAGACAAAAGTTGGAAATAACTTGAAACATGTTGCCGAATTTTCAAGGCCATAATTTGCTGGAACTTACGGATGCCACAGATAGATAAATATATAGACGTTGCCGGTTATTATTCTAGATTCATTAATAATTTAATATTGTCTAAGAATTAAGTACGAGAAAGATAGTTCTTTTTTAATTCTATAAATTCTCTTTTTGATTCCATTAATGAAACGTTAAGAATATATATAGACGTTGCCGGTTATTATTCTAGATTCATTAATAGTTTAATATTGTCTAAGAATTACACTACGAGAAAGATAGTTCTTTTTTAATTCTATAAATTCTCTTTTTGATTCCATTAATGAAAAATATTCTATAAAAATATAATAATTATTGTTCAAAATTTTGGAGTATAATTTAAATATGGATTATTTTAATCTATGTAAATATAATTATGCAATCAGTGAAGTTGTATCTATGAACATTTTATAAATATTTTTGAATGAATTTTATATTGTAAAGGTTTTAGCAAATAAAATCTAATTTTATGAATTTATTTTTTGATATAGGAGCGATTTATATATGCATTTTGTCAATAGAGAAGATAATTCCATTATGGATGTTAATACAGTTTTATCGTAAGCTATTTCTTTATTTAATAATAATTAAATTTTTTAACTTGAATTAAAGTTAATTTTTTTTTTAAATTGCCAAATGTTTAACAGAAATTAAATCGATTATAAGAAAATAATGATTAATTAAATTTCTATTTGTTTTCAACATTTATTTAATATTTATCATAATAAATTAATCAATTTTCAGATTACTAGATAGGAACATCGAATTTTTAGATGAATTATTTAAGGAATTTAACGTTTTGGAGAGTGAAGTAAGTTATGCTTACATTACTTAAAGTTATTTTCGATTCTCTTTAATAATTATTTATTATTATATATTTACATATAGGCAGCTAAAGATAATATATTGATGGCAAATGTTGAAGGGCAAGTCAGAGCATGGTTAATAGGATTAGCAGTATTTTTAGCCATTATGCTAGTTTTGGTAATATCCTTGTGTTTGACTCAGAGAAGCAGGTAATGTCAAATTAATAAATTAAATATGTATACTATTATGTTTATAGAATAAATGATGATTATTTTATTTCTTAATAAAAATAATTAAAATCTAAATTATAATAATGAATACTAAAATAAAAAAACTCTGTAATACTTGTATTTACAGAAATATTCTTTATATTATAACTAATAAGCTTTGGAATCAGACTGTTTTCTGTATAGAAAATAGCACTACTTATGCAAAGGAAGATAATTTTCTGTATTAATATTGCTTGCAGGAATAAATGTGATTGTATTAAAAAAAAGAACATAACATCTCATGGTTTAATAGAATATGTGACAATAGGAATATATTGTTCACAATCACTCTTATAAGTGATTATGATAAAATATTATAAATGATTTTGATACAGGAATATATCATAATCAATGTTATGAGTGATTATGATATATTCCTTTTGTATTAACATGATTTATTTACGTATAACATGATGCACTATGTATAAAGTGAAGTAATGCAAAAAGAAGAAAATGAATAGAATTTAATTTAAATTTCTAACCTTTTTATAAATTAGTGCAATGATAAATTTGATAGTGATTATCATTTTTATTTTATTTTCTGCACACGAAACTTCTAATATCTTAGTTTGCTGAATTTGTTTATTAGAAATATTGAAAAAAAAAAAAAAACAACTGATTAGTCAATTTTGATGGTCAAACGAACTTTAACATTATTACAGAAATTAATTAGAAAATTTAGCTATTAGACTTAATTTCTTAACAGAATGCATTTATGGAGTCCAAAAATGTGACTTTAATAATATAGCAAAAAACATATTCAAAGATACAAACCGTAATGCATTTCAATAATTTCTATTTTATTTTTAAGATGTTTTTGTTCAGATCATAACAATTAATTAAACTTCTATATTAATTCTCATTTACTTTTATTACATTCAAACAAAAATGGCATTTTATATATTAGTAAGAAATAACTTAAATTAGTTGTTTATCTTTTCTCAGTTTCAAAAATGAATCATTTAAAACGCGAATTAATAAGAGCATTTTTAAGTTTTTTAGAAGTATCTTTATATCTCTTTATAGGTTTAAATTTTGCATATGATAGAATATATTATACTATATAAATTTAAGGTTTCTATGAGAATATATATATAATTATTTGAATCAAAGATGATTGACAATTTCCAAATAATATTTATTTTTAAGGTATGAAAGGAAGTTAAAAGCAGCAACCGCAACAGCTTTTGGTATGCTTTATTGATTAAAATAGTCGATTTATTGTATGTTTCCAGCATGATCATAACTAACAAGTAAGATTAAAAAATACTATTTATTATTTAGGTTCTCAAGATTCTGCTCTTAATCGCATGGATGTACCCAATACAAATCAACATTCTGTTGAAGGGTAAATATGCAAAATTTTAGTAACCTTTATATAATCAAGTAGACAATATCAGAATGATAAATTTTATTGTTTTTAATAGCTCAAATCCAATTTGGATGCATGCTTATGATAACGAATGGTATAAGGATGAAGATGAATTGAGGTTAGAGATCCAACCTACTAATAGATTAAATTATCATTTTCAATTTAGAAATTTTCCAGAAACTTTAAATTAATTATTATTTTATAAATATACAGTCATAGATCAGAAGATGATAACTCTTTAGACGAAAATGCAGTAGAAGATACTGAAACTTCTACAAGTCCATCCAGCGAAACTACTCCTCAACATGCACCAACAGTTAACTATAAAAGTGTTAGAATAGCTTCTGAGCCGTTCACCATCACAAGTAATAACTCACCGAAAGTTACAACTGATATCCAGCAGATCCATAACACTTCACCAAAAGATCCAGTGCAGGAACAAAATGATCTTAACAAATCAAATAAACATTTTATATATGGATCAGGACCAGTGCTCTTAACTCCACATATTGCCAATTTAGAAACTTCCGAACTTTGAAACATTGGAAACTTCTAAACCTGTGAATAAGACATTGCATAGAGCCAGTTTATTGATCAAATAATAGAACGAGAGGGGTGTATAGAATATTTTTTATTTGGTCCAAGCAACGAAGCTTCTCCACTTTCTGTTATCATGAATGCATTTTTTATGAAGAAAGTTGTAAATTTATCTCTGAAGAATATTCCGAAGCTCTGAAATATTTTTCCTAACGATTGTGGAGCTCAAGAATGTTCCCATGCTCAACTTTGATAAATATTTAAAGTTAAACAGTAAATGGAGAAGCTAAGAAAATAACTCGATGGCTATTTTTATACAGCTATTTTGAAATTTTCTTGAAATCCTATTTCACCAAGGACAATACTTAAATAACAGAAAAGAGTCAAAGAGGGTATTGCAGATTTTTTTACCATTCGTGCCACAGTTTGACTTTTTATGATTTGTGATGTCATGAACATTGTATATCTAAATTATTGTATTTTATGCCATAACCATTATTGTGTTAACAAATCATCTTTATCTTGCCATCATATCTATTAACTTTCAAACTGTCGTGACTAGTGAGATGTACCATCAATTTTTTACATGTTGAAGCTGAATGAATTAAAGATACAGTATTTGACTTTGTACTTTATTTTGTATAATTCTTAGTAAATAATCATTATCTATTAAGAGGAAGACGATCGCTATTTCAATATTTTTATTGTTTTACTTCATTTCCCTTAACTATTCTAATATAATATGATAATTTTCAAAATGCAAAACATAATATAAATTCATCTATATCGAGACACTAATATTTTACTTAAGAATTTAGTTTAATACAAAAGAATGCTTTAACCTTGATAACAAATTTCTTGTTGTCTAATTTATTTATTTTTCCTTGAAAAAATTACACGATCAATTGTTTTCTTAATTATTTTAGATTAGTTAATAGCGGTGGTGATCATGCTTCGCGATGTTTTTCAATATTAATAATTCAGCCAAAAGAATTATCTACTATTTGCATGTGTCTTATTTTAAATCAAAATTATGTGGAAACAGAAAGCTTTATACACTCAATGTAGAAATGTTAAATACTACTTCAATGAAAACACTTTAACAATTTTTAAAAGTTTTCAAGCAGGAGAGATAATTAGGAAAGCAGGAGAATAAAGTAGCCTAAAATCTTCTTAGGAATGATGTAAAATCATGTACAAAATTCCAAAGTTGTGTAACATTTGGTTCTTAAATTATAAAGCGACATGCATACATACATATAAACATATTAATTTATAGATACTTAAATAGATTAGATTCGATCTCAATCTCCATTTTTCGAAATACAGCAAAATTATTAAATGTATTCAAAACATTTTTTTATATATAAGTTATATACAATAATAGAGTGAATCGGTGGAAGTAGCTTATTTTCTCTAGTTCGTTAGCATTTAAACAGGTGGCGATAGAAGGTGGTTTATTATAATCTCCTATAACCCCGTCAAAAATATAGAAGATGGCTATTATCAGATTATCAATTACTCGTATTGGAAATCGAAAAGTTCTCAGTGAGTGTTGAAATTTTCATCGAAAATTGTACAGTCAATTTTGGAAGTATTATTATTAATAGTAATAATATCAGCGGAGTAAAAATTAATATATTTAATGTGTAGTGGATGCTATAAGGAATACTTTGCTATCGATGTCGTTCTAATTTAGCCATTTTAAGTCACATGATTAAAAATTGCATCTCATCCTTATCAACGGAAATGTTGCCAGTTTTTGTTTTAGGATTAGATGGCCGAATTTAAAGTTTTGTATTTGTAATTTTTTTTTCATAAATTAAATGATAAGAACATATATTAGGACATAAGCAGAGGTCTTTTGTTCGAAGAAAGTTTAAACTTACAGTATAACATATAAATAGAGGAGGCATGAATTGCTTCAATGCTTCACAGATATATGGTAGGCCTTTGCCTATCTTAGAGAACGTTAGAAGGGAAGGAGATTATAGAAAAATGATGATGAAAAATGTAGCATGGGACCACACAGTAAATAATTCATTATATGTTTAATTCTAATTGCATATGAAGAGCTTAGAAAAAACTGCTAAATCCATTTTCTTAAGTGTTTGAGATAGCTTATTTTAAAAAACTGTTAAATCCACTTTCCTAAGTGTTTACATAGCTTATTTTATAAAAATCTGTTAAATCCACTTTCCTAAGTGTTTAGATAGCTTATTTTATATGAACAAATGGACAACTCCTACATCTTTCTTAATTAAAAAGATTGACTCTATATTAATTCTTGACTTTCGTGATATGGTGCCACACTAAAGGTACCAAAGAGTCGCATGTGGTTCACCAGCCGCAATTTAGCCACCGTCGGTATATACGATATCTAAATATCTGATTTTATTTAATTCTTCTAATTTTATAGAATTTAATAATTTATTCTATTAAAATATGCATGGTATAGTGAAGAAGAAGTTTATTGGATGAGTAAAGAGTTCATTTTTGCTATTTATTAAAGTGAATTTCATCCAAAGCGCAGCGGCATCTTACCCCAAATATTCGGGGTAAGATGACTAATTGTAACTTTTTTTAAAAAATTATAAATAATGATCCCATTGTTATTTCAAAGTTTTTGATTGTGTCATATATGCAAAAATACTTGTAAGTATAAGTTCAAAAAGTATGAAATGAAATTATTCAAATTTAATATGAGTTTTAGGGTCAAAAAGAAAAAGCTGGCCAACTTCCCCCATACTGTATTTATAAAAAGAAAGATATTTTTCTATAAATACTTTAACATATGTATTCTGTAAAATGTTATAATGTATTTACTATAAGCATAATTTTCCATTCTAGAAATGCCAATAAGTAGTAAAAAATCACCTAAAAGTGCCATTAATAAATAATGAAAAATATAAATTGTGAAATATGCTTTAGAAAATTTTCATTAATTAAAAAGTGAATGATGATAATATATTCTGAGAGCCACCATACCTGTGAGGGCCAACAGGATTCTAGAGAACGTGGATCAATAAGCTAGATCTCATTATAACAGTTTTAAGAGCAACATTCGGATATTTTTGATGGAAACCAAAGTGTTTCCACAAGCTGACATCCTAAGAGTAATAATAAATAAAAATAACAATTTTGTATTTAAAGTATAGCATATTTTTGTTTTTATATAGTGTATATGTACGGTAAAAGTGATTATTCCAGTGATTATGCATAATCGTCGGTTATTATGTATAATCATCAACGATTTCGGTAAAACTGATAAATTTTTTTCATTTATTAATATTTTGAAATTTGGCGGCACACCTAAATATTTTAAATAATAATTTAGATTTAACAACGATTCTGTTGAGGAACACTTTTTAATATTTTAAAATTTGGCGGCACCTAAATATTTTAAACCACACCTAAATATTTTAAATAATAATTTAGATTTAACAACGAATTTTAATTAACACATTATTGTATTTATTCTTATTTATTACATTCAGATTACAGAAATACTCGTATTTATTCTTATTACTTACATTCAGATTACAGACATATTCGTACACAGGATCATTAAATGGCAGCCCTTATTAAGTTATAGCGCCATCTGCAGATTTTGTCTTTTTAGAGAAACTATAATTTTAATTTTTATTCCTTAATTTTTAAATTATGAATAAGGACAAAAAATTTTAGCTGTCGCAGAAATTAGAGGGTTAACCTACCTATAACCCTATAATCCTCCTATAACCTATTTATAGGAATCGGTACACTGGTTCGACTGCATGTTTCACTATTAATACATGATTCATACAATTACTTACCACACAATTCATTCTTAACTTTTTGCTTGAAACATTATTGCAGGGGTTTAAAACCACTGCAATAATGTTTCAAGCAAAAAATTTTAAAATAATCGCAACTCATAATAATAATAATGTAAATTATATATTAAAATAATATAAATTTT
>AYEL01084778.1:0-12644 GCA_000484575.1 Olivierus martensii
TATGTCATAATATAATTATGTAAAATTCATCACAATTTAATAAATATGTGAGAATAAACTTTCAATCGATGACATAAATTTTACTTAGGAAAAATAGCTTTAGAAAGTTTCACATTGGTATTTGTTCCATCATCGACTACATATTTTGTTCAACTAGGAGGTAGCTTTATAATACATATTTTGAATTTTGTATTAGTGATTTTTCAAGAATTTTAACCTTCTGTTTTAAATCAATTCATTCTTTGAATTAAATATACAGGAAATAGTAGTAATTTGGATTTTTATATATTGAATTTGCATATTTCAAAATATTTTGTTTTGAATTCTATTGTTTTACCAACCAATACCGAAAGCAAACTAATCACGTTTTAACGCGTATATTCAATTGCCACTGAAATCCAGGAAGGACAAACATGGCGGAAATTGATTATATTTCTCTACTTCTTAGTGTTTTTATTTTTTTTCGTTTCCTACAAAATTAAAGTATGCTTATGATTAAATCAAAGCATTTGGACGATTTGAATTATAACCCATTGATTTCCATTTCATTTTGTTTTTCCAACCAATACCAAAAGCAAAGCAATCACGTTTTAATACGTATATTCAATTGCCACTGAAATTCAGGAAGGAGAAACATTGCGGCGAGTAAGCAGACGACGCTATATACAGATAGGCCTCGATTAGCGCGACTTCGATTAGTGCGACTTAAAAAATTGATACCGAATTGCAACTGAAATCCAGGAATGACAAACATGGTGGCGAGCAGATGACGACTAGTTTGCGGTTCTTTCTATATACAGAGCTTTAGTCATTATTAAAGTCACTATATGCTCCTATAGAGAAGTATGGACATAACCTTGAATGCCGCCATGTTTGGGACATCTAGTTAACGCGAAGCTTAGGTATAGGCACCGATTTAAAACAGAATTCTTTTTTTCCCGTTATATTATACATAATTAAGATTTATGCGAAGGTAGTAATCATACTTGTTACTCAGAATTATTTATTATTGTATAAAAAATAATAAAAATAATAAAATAATGCCAGATAAAAAATTGTAAATACACAGTTTTATAAGTTAATGGTATTTAGATATAGTAGGAAAAAAATACAATGTTACCATTAGTGCTAAGGAAACGTAGACTGCCAAATTTTCATGCTAGAAATTACACTCAGTGTGTCCATACTTCTCTATAGGAGCATAGAGTGACTTTAGTCATTATTAAGTTTTAGCGCCACCTGCGGATTTTGTCTTTGTAGAGAAACTATAATTTCAATTTAATTTTTATTTAATTTTTAAATTAAGAATAACGACAAGAAATTTTGGCTGTCGCAGAAATTCGAGGATTATATTTTTCTAACGATACCCTACTTATAGGAATCGATACAGTGGTTCGACTGCAAAGGAAATATCCGGTCACTTTTTGCTATTAATATACGCGTGTTTGATTCATACACTTATATGAATACAATCCGTTCTTAATTTTTCGCGGCACAGTGGTTGAGAACCACTGGTATATATTTTTTAAGTCACTGATCTGTTTCACCTATCTCCATTATTTACGTGTTAAGATGGCTTCGTTTAGCGCTTGATTTTTTTGGAACATATCCCCGGCGTTAAACTAGGTCTTACTGTATTATTCATGCTTAGTAATTCTGTTAATGTCTTTTAAATTAATTAATAGGTTTTTATAAAAGTTAGCAGAAAGTTCACAGCTTCGAAGATGATTTTCGTCAAAAATTAATCTGTACTTCAAATTTTTAAAACAGACGTAAATTAAAACTTTTGTGACTTTCCTCCTAATAATTTTTGAAATGATCAATAGTTTTTTTTTTTTTAATCAAATTCTGTAAAATAATAGAATTGAAATTCAACACAGCTTTAATGATATTACAGGTGAAGAAAATTTCGTCGTAAAATTTTGTGTACTGATAGGGAACCTTGAAACAAGTCGAAAATGTTTAATGAACATATGGTCTAAACGGCATCGTTTTCGAGTTATAAATCTTTAAAGCTAACCAATCACCATCGAGTATACAAAGCATCACGACCGTCACGTTGCCAAGACTCGTCGCTCGCGTTCTTATTACCTGGTAGTAAATAGCAAAGCGACGCGTCTTCGCAACGTGACGCATCGTGACGCTTTGTATACTGGATGGTGATTGGATAGCTTTAAAGAGTTATAACTCAAAAACAGTGCCATTTAGGCCATATGTTCATTAGACATTTTCGACTTGTTTCGAGGCCCCCTATCAGCATACAAATTTTAGGACCCTGTATACAGAATTACTTTAATTGTGCATCATTCCAAATATCAGATATGTTAGGTAAATGAGCAATTATTTTCTCCAGAATATCTTATCAGAAATTCACATTTTAAATTAATCGTATTAAATTTAGATTATCATATATAATAAAGGAATAAGCGTGTGGTGTCCATGTTTCTGCGCATGTGCAAACCCCCGGGATTGAGTGCTGCCATTACTATTTTCTCTTGCTTTGAATATTTAATCGCCTGTTTTAGAAAACTAAATCCAAATCTCATTATAAATTTTGTTTTTAATCATCATAGTTTACTTCCTATTTATGTTTGTATACTTCTTTAGGTTATTTGACTTCAATTTGTCTTCTTCGATCGAAAAATGTTGCCTGTTTCCGGACTGGAGAGTTCAATTTGCATTCGGCGCGTCGAGGCTACGTAAATGTTGCGTTTAAATAATATTTAATTTATTTCACAAATTATTATTATTTTCATTTTTAAGATAATAATTACTGTAAAACTATTGCCTACTTTGGTCTACAAGGGGGCGACGCCATCTTTAGTCCCAGTGCCTTGGCAGTACACGTGCTTTAACATCCATATTATCAGAAGTGCAGTGCTTTCTTTATCAATATTTTCCATTATTATTATGGATGATAGGCTATGGTTGCGTTCAAGGGTTCAACAGCAAAAAGAATATAACAATCATCATATAAAATAAAGGAATATGCATGTGAAGTCCATGTTTCTGCTCATATGCGAACTCTCGCGACCGGAAGTTCCGCCGTCCACTATTTTCTCTCGCTTCGAATCTTTAATCGCCTCTTTTAGAAAATTAAATCCCAATCTCATTATAAATTTTGCTTTAAATCAAATCCCAATCTCATTATAAATTTTGCTTTAAATTATCATAGTTTACTTTCCATTAAATGTCTTTTTATAAATTTTGCTTTAAATTATCATAGTTTACTTCCTATTTATGTTTGCATACTCTTTTTGTTATTGACTCAAATTTGGCTTTTTCGATCGAAAAGTTGGTTGTTCAGTTTGCATTCGGCGCGTCGAAGCTACATAAATGTTGCATTTAAAAAATATTTAATTTATTTCAGGAATTATAATTTTTTATTTTAAGATAAAAATTATAATTATTATTTAAATAACTTAATCGGTAAATCTATAGTTTGTTAGTTGCCAATTTCATGTAAAGAAAATTTCACAGTTTGGTCTGGAGGGAGAAACAAGCAAAAGTATTATATACAAGGATATGCTAATTAAATGAAAAATCTCAAATTTGACAGATAAGAAACAGATATTTCATTTTTTTATATATTTGGGCACATAGTGACCAGGGGTTACTAGTTATTAATAAAACAAATAAAATTCTTAACAGTCTTGCTAGAGGCGAAAAATCTTTTTGAAGTGCTACTCAGTCTCAGCAGTTCCTTAAATTGGAACAGATTTTTTTTCTATTGATAACCCAACTCTATTAGCATAGACTGTATAAATATTGTACTTCAGTAAGTCTAAATATTTGAATTAATAGAAATAATTTAACTAAACTCTACGTCCGAGAATCTTTATTTAATTTCTTACTATCATCACAGAATAAAAGATCGAATTCTTCATAAGAATTCGATCTAATTAATTCGTAATTAGAAACTAATAAATTAATTCAGAGTTTTACTAATATTTCTGATTTAATTAGAAATTGGTATTAAATTTCTAATTAAGAATATCAACAAAATTATTGCCTCATTATTAAGCGATTATCTCAATAATCTTGATCAACCTTCATACAAATAATGCTGATTATTAAACAAATTCTGTTAACAACTTGAAATTTTATTGAACTCCTTTATTAAGAGAGAATAGACTAGAAGAATAATCATCAAATTTAATTAGAGCTTTTCTATTTGTAAGATAATAATAAATCCATTTGCTAATATTATTATCAACGTTGTAATCCATAGTAAGTCGTTGAAATAAAATTTCATGGTTAATCAAATCGAAAACAGAAGTTAAATCTAAATAAACAACATATGTAGATTTCATATTTTCAAAATTTTCTAGAAGTATATTTTTAAAATCAAAGAGATTAGTAATACAGGAATGTCTAGGTAGAGAATAATGTTGATTAGACGATAATTTATTTTTAAGATCAAATAGAAGAATTTGTAGAAGCATCATCTCAAAAATTTTTAAAATAGCGTTGGATAAATTTATGTAAAGTATAATGCACACTTTCAATCACTAAAGAATTTAGAAGTAAATAATTATTGAACTTCGCTTATACATCTTAAATATATCTCATTAGAACGAACTGGGTTAAATTCTGAAACAAATAAAGATACAGGCAGGTTATAATCGAATATTTAATTAGAAGTGCAGATATTTCACTGCTACAAGAAAGCTTAAAATGTATTTTGAATCTTGTGATATACATTCCTTCATCTAAAGTTAATTAAAGTGACTGTGAAAAAAGGAATATGCAACGAGGAAACAATGTCTAAAAGTTTTTAAAGATTTTTTTATTGTAATATATTAATACGTGGGAGAATTTAATTAAATTAAGGTAATTTTTAAAAATATTATTTTTTTGTTGAAATATATTAAAAAATTTTTGTTTTTTAAAAGAAAGTTTATGTAAATTTTTTTGCATTTGGCATTGGTTGATTAACTGAAGAGGGCGCTGTGCCGAAATGCATTTTAAAATACCATGGTTACGTTTACTGCATTATTTTTAAGTTTTGAGAAGTTTATTTGGGATTTATATTTTAATAATTGTTAATTCGTTGCGATGTAAAAAAGATGTACAATAGATGCTACAAGAAACCCTAAAATGTATTTTAAATAATTCAACATGCATTGTACTTACATAGCATGGGCGGGCCACATGCTATGTAAGTATGGTCAACCATTTATGGGCCGAAAAATTGCACGTGGGCCGCCGGTTGTCGATTCTTGATGTAAAGTGTTTTATACAGGGTGAAGAAAAACTTCGTCGTAAAATTTTGTGTACTGATAGGGGATCTCAAAACAAGTTGAAAATGTCTAACGAACATATAGTCTAAATGGCGGCGTTTTCGAGTTATAATCCTTTAAAGCTAGCCAATCACCATCGAGTACACTAAGGGTATGTTCGGAAATACTAACCGCTACCACCGGTGAAACCGGAGAGTCTTCAATCAAAAACAATACCAGAAACTTCACGGTGACTCCTCGGTTGCAATCGTTCTCACCGGCTTTTGAGCTCGGTCACGGCTCGGTTGCAGGTGACGTCAACGTACCAAGATGGCTGACACAGTTATTTTTCAGTGCGAGAAGTGTGATTATAAATCATTTAACTTTGAAAATGTGAAATCTCATCTGTTTCAAGAACATATAATAAATACCACTTCTTCTTCAAATTAATTGATTGATATCAATTGTTTATCAGCTGCCATCTTGTTGAATGTAACCGATTTTCTATTCTCGTACTCACAAATAAACCTGGAACGAAGATTACCGATGACGTATGTCACCGCAACCGTACTAACTGACCGGTTAGTATTTCCGAACTTACCCAAAGCATCACGACGCTTCGCTCTCCTATTTACTACCAGGTAATTATTGATAGAAGGTGAGCGACGCGTCTTGGCAACGCGACGCATCGTGACGCTTTGTATACTGGATGGTGATTGGATAGCTTTAAAGAGTTATAACTCAAAAACAGTGCCATTTAGACCATATGTTCATTAGACATTTTCGACTTGTTTCGACTTCTTATCAGTACACAAAATTTTAAGACTGTTTTTCTTCACCTTGTATAAATGCTTGTTTAATGTATCTTTACGAATATACAGACTATATTATGAATTTACGATATATATTTTATGATATAAATCGTAAATTTATAATATATTTATGTGTTGATGTGATTTAATATATTAAATAATTTATAATTTATATGTATAAAAACATTATACTATTAACTATTAAACAGTGGCAGCTCGTGACTTGAAATCGTGGGTGTACTGCAACTTTCGAAATATGCATACACACTGTAAATACAGTGTATACATATTTGGATAAAAAAGCAAAATTATGGTAAAAATTTAAAAATGAAAAAAATATTGTTTATTGTCGATAAAATTATAGGTTAGTATAATTCAAAATGCCGTCTGTAAACACGATAAGCATTACGGACACGCCACTACTGGCTCAATATATTGGGTACACAATATTACCATCGAGCACACAAAGTGTTACGACGCGTCGCATTGTGTCGTTCTCCTACTTACTACCGGGTAAAAAAGGCGAGCGACGCGTCTTGGCAACGCGACCCGTCGTTACTTATTAATTAAAATATAATTTCTAATTCGTTAAATTGAAAGAATGTTTTCTTTAGCTTAACTCAGTTATATATGTTTCTTTGTACACTGAAAAAAAAAATATTAAAGAACTAGAAATATTGCAAAAAATAAAATTATTATATATTCACACAAATAATTTTATTTTTATGGATAATGTATTTATTAACCCTTTAAAACTAGTCAATCACCATCGAGTACACAAAGTGTTACGATGCGTGGCATTGTGTCGCTCTCCTACTTACTACCGGGTAAAAAAGGCGAGCGACGCGTCTTGGCAACGCGACCCGTCGTGACGTTTTGTAAAATCGATGGTGATTGGCTAACTTTAAAGGGTCATAACTCGAAAACTGCGATTTAGACCATATGTTCATTAGGCATTTTCGACTTATTTCGAGATCCCCTATCATTACATACAATTTTTACGTGGAAGTTTTCTTCATCCTGTATATAGGTTATTAGCTAATGGAAAATTTTCATTTCTCTAATTCTCATACTCTTATATATTATAAATTTATTATACTTTGAAACTGTCTTCAAAATATAATAAATATAATAATATACAAGAGTATGTATATATAATAAATGTATAATATACCAAGAGTATGGGAATAAGAGAGAGGAAAATTTTCCAGTAGCTAATAACCTATATACAGGATGAAGAAAAACTTCCTTGTAAAATTTTGTGTAATTATAGGGGAGCTCGAAATAAGTCGAAAATGTCTAATGAACATATGGTCTAAATCGCACCGTTTTCGAGTTACTTTAATCAGGATTTATTTTTACACTTTGCAAAGAAAAGTACGGAACAATAATTTATCGAAAAACAAAAAGTCCTTTTATTCAATAGTTTTAATTACTTATCACAGAATGAAATAAATGATGATACAATTTACATAAAAAATATATAACAAAATTTTGACTTTCAAACTGAAATAATAAAAACAGTAAATAAAATAGATTATAGATTTATTTTTTAATATGTATATCACTGCAAGTGAGCAATTTTTCTATTGCTCTTTTTTCTGATTTTACATTTTTGCCTTTTATTCTTTTGTCGGATGAAGAAGTGCAACCGACAAGTCATATAAAAATATACTACTTGTTGATGTCTAATGGATTCTGTGGTCTACTGAAGTGCATCCAATTTGAAAGCTATCTGAAGCAGATAAAAATTCTTCAATTATTTGGAAATAGACATCTGAGTTCAGATCAGCAGTAAGATGCTTTTCTATACAATTTTCCACCATTAATCGTATGCCTGAATGTTTTTAATATATATCTTTCATCAAAATGAAGATCACACACTTAGTATTGATAGTTAATGGTGAGAGGCTTATTCGCTCTTGATATTCGTCTATTCCAGAGTTCAGCATTTTCTTCTTTAACTTTGAAAAAATGTCGTTTCTCAAAATTCGACTCGTCTTTCTTATTTTGGTAACCGCTTCGACAGCCGGTAACAAAACAAGTAGGCATTTTTTTTTTTTTAAAGAATTTTAATATATGAAAAGAGTTTGCTCGTATATACTACATCTGCTATATCTAACAGCTTTGTTGACTCAATATGCGACTCGTCACCCTCTTTCGGTTGACCTTGACAACAGTACACACTAAACAAAGAAAGTGGGCGTGAATGTCCAGACCATTCTATCTAAAGACCATGGTCATTATTAGTCATTATTAACTTATAGCGCCACCTGCGGATTTTGTGTTTTTAGAGAAACTATAAATTAATTTTTATTCCTTAATTTTTAAATTATGAATAACGATAAAAAATTTTGACTGTCGCAGAAATTCGACGGTTAGATTTTTCTAACGATACCCTATTTAATCCGAAGAAAGTCGAGGATTATATTTTTCTAACGATATCCTACTTATAGGAATCGATACAATAGTTCGATTACAAAAGGATATCAGCAAACCACGTTTCACTATTAATATATAACTAGAAATTACCTGCCCATATAAATGAGCGGAAATATAATCTTATAATACTGTGTATAACGACGATAAACACCTCTGAATTTGTGTAGGGAATCCAAGAGGGAATCGTAAAATGGCATCCATTATTATTATTATGTTGCAGCGCCATCTGGGAATTCTGTCTTTTTAGAGTAACTACAATTTCAATATAATTTCTATTCTTTAATTTTCAAATTATTAATAACAACAAATAATTTAAGCTGTCGCAGACATCCAAAAATTAGATTTTTCTAAAGATACCCTATTTATAGAAATCGGTATAGTAGTTCAACCGAAAAAAAAACATCCAGCCATCCATGTTTGACTATTAATATATAGTAGAAATTACCCGCTCATATAAATGAGCGGAAATATAATCATGTGATTTAATTTAATAACGCTATCATATAACGACAAAAACACCTTCGAACTCGTGTAGAAAATCCTAGAGGGAATCGTAAAATGGCATCCATTAGTACGTTACAGTGCCACCTGCGAATTCTGGATACGGGTATCATATTTCCGGAGTCGAAAATTTGCCACCTTTATAGTGCACCCCCCTAATTTGGAGGTGCTGAGTCAAAAAATGTAATTATTATTTACTGCTGAGGCCCCGTTATCGAGATACAGGGCCCCAAATTTGGGGCCTATCAGTCAAATTTTTCAAGTAATTTTAATAAATAATTTCGAAGTTTTAATGAATTTAGATGTGGTTTTACACTGCGAATCGAATGCAACCATTACCATTTACCTATGACCTACCTTTACGAAATAATGCGATTTTTTTTCATTTTTACTGTTTTTATCACTCCTGATAAATTGCCGGTAGGAGAGTGCGAATCGAATGCAACCATTACCATTTATCTATGACCTACCTTTACGAAATAATGCGATTTTTTTCATTTTTACTGTTTTTATCACTCCTGATAAATTGCCGGTAGGAGAGCAAATTACTCAGCATGCTTTTGGGATTTTATATTTGAAAGAAAACGGAGGCATTTCGTTGAAAACTTGCCTAATTACATTATATTTTATTACATTTAGTATTTATTATTATCAGAGATATATAATTTAGGATTATTGTCATACGATGCTGAAATAAAATGTGACTCGCGATTACGTTATCCTGATTATATATCTGGCTAAATTAATGTTAAAATTGGACACAAAATTAATGGATTCCAATGTATTTCGCATCGGTGATGACAGTCCTCCAAGCAGTCCCCTATGTGACGCCATCATGGCACGACAAAACTGATATATCATGACGTCATGTTAGTGTAATAATATTTGAAGTCATCATCGCTGCGACATGATGTTATAGTGACAGATATCGGTGATGTTAAGAAATCCGTTAAGCCATATGTTATCACTACGCTGCTAACACTTAGCCCCATCTATTGGCAATAAACTAAAATATAAACTACAATTTTTATTTCTTAATTTTCTAATTTATTAATAACGACAAATAATTTTGGCTGTCGCAGATATCTGAAAATTAGACCTTTCTAACGATACCATATTTATAGAAATCGGTTTTTTAATTTATTAATAACGACAAATAATTTTGGCTGTCGCAGACATCTTAAAATTAGACCTTTCTAACGATACCATATTTATAGAAATCGGTATGGTGGTTCGACCGAAAAAGGGACATCCAGCAAGCCAGCCAGCCACGCTTGAATATTAATATATATGATGATTCAAAAAGGTTGTGCCAAAATATAGACTTGTAGAGGATGAAATTCCGATTAAAAAAGTCTGATCATGTTTTTTGATTTTAGATTCCGTTTAAAAGTTATAAATCTTTAAAGCTAGCCAATCACCATCGAGTATACAAAGTCGCGTTGCCAAAACACGTCACTTGTCTTCTTACTACCCGGTAATAAGTAGGAGAGCGACACAATGCGATACGTCTTGGCAACGCGTCGTGACGCTTTGTGTACTCGATGATGATTGGTTAGCTTTATATCTTTTAAACGGAGCCTCAAATCAAAAAACGTGACCAGACTTTTTTACTCAGAATTTTATCCTCTCCAAGTCTGTAAATTACATGTATTGTCTATCCACAAAAGCCGCGCCTAGCTAAGGTGGATGAATCCAAACGCGAAAAGGAGAGTCGCAGTCGGTATAATGACAGGTGGGAATTTTTCAATCAATATTATATTAAGTTCTGTTAAATATACTATTTCCAACGTCGAAACTAATCATTTAGCATTCGACATTACCATAAACTTCCATTCAACTTCAGTTATCTTGTGTTGTTAGACATTACAATAAACTTCCATTCAACTTCAGTTATCTTGCGTTTGACAATAACTTTCATTCAACTTCAGTTATCTTGCGTTTGAAAACATCCATATGCGAAGGACATTACATTAAACTTCCATTCAACTTCAGTTATCTTGCATTTGAAAAATTCTGTTAGATATACTATTTCCAACATCAAAACTAATCATTTAGCATTCGACATTACAATAATTCCATTCAACTTCAGTTATATCTTGCGTTTGAAAACATCCATGTGCGATTACATTCAATTTTAATTAATCATTTAGCATTCGACATTACAATAAACTTCCATTCAACTTCAGTTTTTGCGTTTGAAAACATCCATGTGCGATGCTGTCATCCCTATTTTGTCACTGGACTCGTTCAGTTAGCGCACGCGTAGTTGTATCGATGGTCGCGGCTAAGCTGGTCGGACATATGTATGTAATTTACAGAATTATGTATGTATTCTTACACATATATACATACAATTCATTCATAATTTTTCGGGGTACACCGTCAAAGATTTGGCGGTACACTAGTGTGCCACGGCTTCACTGGTTTAATCCCTTAAAAGAAAATAAGGTTTAAGTTGAACGATGTTAAAAAATGTTTATCTTTAAAGAAGACGAATTCCAAATTCGAAATTATTTTAAACATAATGTTTTAGTATCAGTATGTACGCAAGCATTCATTAAACTCCCATATAACGCGCTCCTCTATAACGCGACGAAAAAGTTGCGACTAGGAGTGTATTTCTTTATTTCACGAGAGTCACTCTTATCACCAACACAGTCGGTCTGGTCAGTTACCAGCGATTTCAGTTAAGTGGTCCAAGCAAATGATTATCAAATATCAGAGAGATGGAGAAGAGAAATAATTTCTTAGCACAAATGTTCAACTCTTAATTTTATTCGAAACTTCTGTATAAAAGTTAATAAAAAATAAATTTATAAAAAAAAACTGTAAAATTACTTAAAAATTATTTTTTAAATAAATAATAACAATTAAAATTTTAAGATATTTCTGATGTCGTGCATCATTATCATGATGATACTTTCAAATCGCATTTTCGGATGAAAAGACAAACATTTTTTCATGGTTGGTACAAAAACTTACCCCTTTTCTTGATAAAGATGGACCAGGCCATCCTATGTTAAATCCAGAAAAGTCATTACTTGTAACGTTGTGGTTGTTAGCAAATCTAGAAACGTATCGGTAAATATAATTTTAATATCCTCTGAATTAACTTCATTTGAAATTCTAAGACAGTTCATATTCTTTATAGTTCTGTGGCAGATCGCTTTAACATCAGCGTTTCTACAGCTCTACATACATTTGACAAAATAATTAATGTTTTATGTAATGTTTCAAGAGACTTTATCTCATGGCCTTGTAGAACTAAAATGGAAGAAAATATGAAAGGTTTTCAGATCTCATGGCCTTGTAGAACTAAAATGGAAGAAAATACGAAAGGCTTTCAGATGTCTTGGGGTAAGTCAGTCTGAATATATACTGTGTGATATTGTGTATGAAAATAAAAATTAATATTTCATTATAATTACATTTTCAGGTTTTCCAGGAGTTATTGATGCGATAGATGGGACCCATATTGAAATAAAGATGCCTAAAGAACATGGACATAATTATATTAATAGGAAAGGTTTCCCATCAATTGTTTTACAAGCTATATGTGTGATGATGTTTGTTGACTGTTGATGCTGTTTATTATTATGATGTTTATTGACTGTTTTGCAGGCCATGTGGGATCAGTACATGATGCTAGAATATTAAGAACATC
>AYEL01084783.1:0-56425 GCA_000484575.1 Olivierus martensii
GCTGGCATGGACAAACTTACCGATAACATTTACAATCATCCTGCTAGGCAAATTAATATTCTTATACACTCTGGCCAGCCCACTGATAAACATGATATCTTCATTTAAACTGATGGCTTCAAAATCAATGATAAGATTGGAGCAACTCTCGTCGTCAAGAACTTCCACAACAGAACCATTTACCAGGCGAAGTACAAACTCACTGCCTACAACACCATTGTCCAAGCTGAAACCTTTGCAATATTCAAAGGGATATAATACATCAAAAACAACATCAATCAACATAGCAATTACCACATTCTGTCTGACAGTAAAAAGGCTCTGTCACTCATTGCCAATCAACACAACAGTACATCCCTTAGCGCTGAAATCAACAACCTCCGTTTAGATATCTCCAACACATCTTCTATCAACTTCCACTGGATTCCTGGACACATGGGAAACCCTGGTAATGAAATGGCAGACTTTCTGGCCAAAAAAGCTGCCCTCGAAGATCGTATTCCAGCCTTTAAAAAATTACCTTTGTCTTATATCAACAATTGCATTCATTTTAAAACTTTTGATCTTTGGCAAAACTTAAAAGTTGTACCACCATAAGTGGACAACTTTTCTGCTGTTCTTCTTTACTTGGTCATTACTATTGACTTCAGTTTTATGTAAGATTTAATCCATCTTGACAAAGCCAGACTACTGTAATCACTAATGTATTTAATGTAAACCTTTGTTTACTGACTAATAATCTTCCCGATGTAGGCATTCATGAACCCATCAATCTGCTGGTTGCCCTACCTCTTTTCATCTAGTGTGCTGTCCACTCCTACAGACAGCTTTTTTTAAACTTTACTTAATAAAAACTTCTTCTTCTTTCCCTGTTGGGCTATACCTTGTGGTTCAGCCCTCTATTCCAGTGAGTTTGAATTTAAGTTGAGTCTAAATTGTTATTGGTTTGTATTATAATAATTTATTTATATGTATATATTTAAAGTTTCAATAAAAAAAAAATCCCAGCCCCTCTCGAGGGCGCCCGCCTTGATGTGGCGAGAGGGCTTACCAGTTGTCACTATGCCTGTATCTGTATATCCGGACCGATACGTCCATAGTGACAGGGAGAAACTAAAAGATTGCCAAATGCTTGGCGAAGACGACCCCACACCTCCGACGGGCATGTGCAGATGTTGGTGTGTCCTCGGCGAGTTGAAATGGTTTGGCGGCCCCGAGTAGACAAGCTGTGGGAAGTCCTAGCCGGATAATTCGCCCTCGGATCTTGATTGACTTTCTATAGAGAGATCCAGTAGCAAAAACTGGTCGGCTTGGGAAAGGCCCGAGCCCCAGCCCCTAGTTAGCTGCCCCTAGTGAAGAAATTCCTATAGAGTTGGTAGAGCATGGCTGCACCCATCCCTCGCTAATGGATGCTCTGTAGTTCGCCACTCGACCGTCCGATCTCCTGCGGATCCGGGATTAAGAATCGACCTGACGTATACCCTGTGTGAGGTACGAGTCCTCTATAAGAGTCCCAATTCCAAGGCATTGTACCGGTCCGAAGGGATGAATGGTGAAGGGATAGAAGCCATTACAGTGCCCACCTGAGGGTTGGTCTTGCTCGGGCTGAGTGGGTTCATCCAGAGGCCGGGGAAGCTTGCTTCCTAGGGAATCACAAAACCTTGGGAGTTGATCCGAGCGATATTTGACCACGGCAAGGCATCTGGAGCCCGGCCATTGCACGGCATCGGTCGATATCGTCCCTACGGTGGCCCACCAGTCTGGCTCGGACAATGGGCTGCATCGGTGATCAAACCGGGGAGATTCTCGCCCCTTTTCAAGTTGGGTTGGCTGGTCGTCATTCCTTCCGCCCATCCGATGCGATTATTAGTAAGGGTTCTCTTTTTGTGGAGGTTCGGGTATACTATGCTCTTCCGACCTTCCAGCGGGCTGTTGTGATTTTCGCGGCGGTTGCGCCCGAGCTTTGGTGTCCTAAGGATTTCTCATATTTGGGAGAACTTGATGTGAGAAAATTGTAGAGTTTTCGATCTCTTCAGGGACAGTCCGGTAGCTCAGTAATGAGCACCAGTCTCTGTAGCAAATACACAGCCTCTTGTGTCTCCGCTCCCTCTGTGGACGGGCAATTCTTTCGGCCCTTAAAGGTCGCTTCGGCGACACAGTGCACGAGATACGAATGTGGCCTTACCTTTAAAGGTCGCTTCGGCGACACAGTGCACAAGATACGAATGCAGCATTCTTACCCCTAGGCCTAGCAAACCTAAGCGAGTCTGCCATATTCATATTTCGTTCGCTTTGTGGATCAGAGTGGTGGTCAGGCGTCCGTGCACTCCTAGTTGCAGGCAGTGATTAAGCCGAGATTATTCTTCCAGACGTTAAGTACCCTGTAGTACCCTAGTAGGTGGAGCCAGGGGAAAAGCTTTGGCTAAGTCTCAGAATACGACATGAGCCATAAGTAATCCCAGCTAAACTGATCCGACACAGTGTGCGTACATATGATTCTTGGATTATTGTCGAGAATTTCTACGTCGCGGCGCATCAGGCAGTGCGGCGTCACCTATCTGATGCATTTATATAAATGCAGGTTGGATATGGCAGCATGACTCGCTTGATCGCAACAGGTTAAGTAAAATTTTACTCTGAAGTGAGATTGATGTCGGAGATTACATTATTGTTAGGATGACATAGCTTCAGAAAATATCAAGTTAACAAATAGTAATAAATTTTTATAATTTACATAAAAATATTTTCTTTTTATTGTTGTTATTGAATAACTGTTTTCTAAAAAAGTTCATATTATCACAATAAAAATTCCATTAGAATACGTCTACGTCACACGACTCCCAAGAGACCATTCGAAGTTTTGTTTTCCCTATAGTTGAGTTGAGTTCATATTCAAATCTTTGATCGTATTTTAAAATGAGTAGATAACCCTAACGATGATGTCATATACTGTTAGGATGATGTGTGCAATGTGATTTCGGGATGTTAATTGCGCGATTTCAAAGTTTTGATTTTGCTTAAGATGAACTTTTTTTGATAGACTAAAGTTATTTTTCAGTACAGATTTTAATAATAATATTTTTCGTTATTTTAGTTACTTTTTAATTTAATTAAATCATTGATGAGTTAAATATAATAAGTATTTATCAATTACTAACGAATGAATTAAAATATTCTTAATTATTATTAATGAAAAATAAATATATTTTTTCACTCAAATATGAATCCTAGGTAATATTCTTGATTGATTGTCGAGTTTTCACGTCGTGTCGTATTGGGCCATGTGGCGTCGATTACAGTATATAGACACAGGTTGGAGTCGGCAGCATGAAATCTAGGTAAAATAAAATTTTACCTGGTATCATATTAAATGAATTATTGCAAAATTTCCTTCCTAGTCATCAGGAGATACGTTCAATAAGTTATGGTTTTGCTTATTACTTCAATTTCTCCAGCCAAAAAAAAAAAGTTGAATTTTTTGATCCGTGTATAAGCCTACCCCCCACTTCAGAAATTTTTTTTTGAGGAAAAAACTTCGACTTATACACGAGTTTATATGGTATTTTAAATTTATTAATTGAAGCATTACATTTAAAAATAAGTTTTTTAGAATATTTGTTGATAAAATTTTATTATTCTATTTGTGTCTGAAGAATATCAATTGCATTTGAGTAAACACATTAGATCATCTTTTGGAATAGTACTTTATATTATCTTGTGATGATATAAAATTTATTCCATAAAATATTCTAATATTTTCCTCTATTTCCTAAATCCTGTGATAATCCTTTAGTATTTTTGAATAATGTATTATTACATATTTGCATTATTGAATTTTTCAATTTATTTGTGTCATTTTATTAAGATGTAAAGATTATTTTGTATACAGGAACAAAATAAATAGACTTAGAAATATTTTTGAAAGTTGCAAATTTGTTATCTTTTATTAAAATAAGAGAAAAATTCTTATTGTTTTAATGATAATGTATTTATTACATTATAGAATGACTCCTTTTTTCCAAATTTTTTTGGTTCTATAATTAAATATATTTATCAAATTATTACATAGTTGATACATTATTTATAATTTCTTTAAATAATAATTCAAAACTTAATCTTCACTCTTCTAGGGGATTTACGCGATTCCAATGATTCTAAACAAGCCAAACTTCCCCCAGCGGTTATTTTTTGTATTAACTGACAAATTAATAATTATTTTAAATTTACGCTCTGGTGCCACCATCTATCAGATTAATAATTAATAATTTAAATTTAGGTTAAAGTGGCACCATCTATTATTTAATAATTCAAAAGATGCATAAATTACAACCTAATTTATTTTTCACAACAGCATGTTAATATTGCATTATAGTATATTTGTTTTCAGATTTTTTAATGGAATTCTCAGATTAATATTTAAAAAAAATTAATATATACTCAAAAATTCAAATAATCTTTAAATTTATTATGCAGGGAAATATCTTTTGATTTGGTGGAGAGAATAGCATTAAGTTTAATAGAAATGCAGTTTATTTTAAACAAACTTAAAGGATTAAAAGTGATTGAAGAAACAAAATTGGTAAGATTATATAAAAACTTATTAATTTTTTAAATGTATTTTATTGATTATTGATTTATCCTATGGTATTTATTAATATTTAAAATTTTGATGTTTCTCTCACTAATTATTTGCTCTTTTGATAATGAATTTTTCTTGAGCTTTTCATTAGCTGGACCATGTCATATAGCAATCATATACCATATTGGAGAATTTGTTTCAATTCCAGATTCAGGTATAGTACATTGAATTTGATCCTTCAACTTTCTGGTTGACCCCATCATATGGATGTTGATTAGCTGATAATGGATATGATTGTTGCCTTTTTGCTGGAAGGCCTAAAACAAAAACATTGATTCAACAGTTTTTATATATAATTAATTTCTTGTCAATCAAGTATTCTTTCTAACTGTAAGTTTGAAAGATTTACTAATTTATATTAATAAAAATATATGTTTTTGATTATTGGTTGTTAATTATCAGCTTATGCTTCATGATGGGTGTAATCTGACATTTTGAAAGACTGAGACTTGTGAGGATTCGGTCATTGCCGACCTCAGAAATTAATACTACTATTACTAACAGTTTCAGAAACATTCATTTAATAATCTCCTTAAGTTGTTCTCTGTCATCAATAACAAGTTATCTGGAATTACATCTCATCTCATCTCATCTTTAAACTTGCTACTGAATCAAAGAAACCAAGTTGGCAGACCAGAAAAGGAAATGGCATGCCATCTGGCTCCACTGCAGTTCATTACATCATTATATAAATTCATATGTTTATCATATCTATAGCCCAGACTGACTTCTGGCCTGGATTTGTGTGCTGTATATAAGCCATCTGATCATCAGTTTGAGCAGGATTCACCAACATTATCACCAGAATTCTCTTATCCTCATCCATCATTGTATTTTTGTTAAATTGTTGTTATCATGTGCTGCCAGCATTATCATTGTATTCTTCATTTGTATATATCATTATTATTATTATTAATATTATTTATTGTGATTGTAGATTGTGTCGTCATATTTACCACTAATAAAGTTCAACAGTGTGGGTGGAAAGACTAATTGATCAATTTTTACTAATCAGTATTATTGAAGATTTTGTTATGGAATTCCTGGGCTAAGGCAATTTGGTTATCATCGTTACCGAATCAAATATCAAGTTGATGGGTGAGCTGGGTTTGGGAATGACCAGCCATTTTGTCACAGACTGTTTGGTATTATAGAAATGAAGATAGGAGATCTAGCAAACAAGATGAGATTTACAAATGTGTGAGTTATCAGGAATGCAGAATCGTATAATTCTTTTCTTTCCTTCTCTATCATGAAGTTATTCCAAAGTTCTCAACATGATTAAATTTCTGAGTTTCCAAACTTCTTTTCATAAGAAATATACAAGTTTCCCTTGATTTATGAATGTAATTGGAATCTTTAAAACTTTATTAGGTAAAAATTGGTATATGGAAACTGATTTCTGTTATTGGAAATTTTTACATTGAAATTATGTTCTTAGATATCAGTAAATTCTTGCCATTTCAATTATTATTGTTAAAACATTTCAAAAGCATTAATATAAAGCAATAGTGCATACTATTATACAGTATTTTACAATAGCTGTTACTTATTTAGCATATTTCTTGCTATTTGATTTTGAATTTCTATTTGCAAAATGTCAAATGATTTTTGAATCTAAATCTAATGCACTAATAAATGTGCCATCATTGTGGTTTTAGCTATTATTTAAAAACTATAAAATTTCATTGAGTATTGTCTTAAAAATTTACATAATTCTTGAAAGATTTTATTCTGATAAATTATTTGTAAAAAATAAATCTAATTTTCCAAAAAATTACTATTTAGAATTTAAAAAAATAAAAAGTATTTGTTAAAAAACATAAATTATGGATATTTTTGTGGAAATTATTTTAATAAGATTAATAGACCTAAAATAAATTATATTCAACTAACTATTAACTCCAGCACTATATAACAGTAAATTAACTAAAAATACTTTAATAATTAAAATGCAAAATACAACATGCAACATTTTCAGTATATACTATCTTCAGCATCATTCATAGAATTACAGAACATTATTTAAAAATAACAAATAGAATACATGAAGATGTTCATTCTATAGATTCAAAAATTCAAGATATTAAGGAAAATAATTATTAAATATTTAATTAAATATTTACTATTAAAAATTATAAATATTAAAACAAACGTGTTTAAGTGCTTAACGTATGCTTTTTAAGTAATAAGTGCTTTTAATGTATGAACTTGTGGTAATTAAGAAATAAGCAGTTCTTTAGAGATTTTGTGTTGTTATTAAAACAAATATGCTAAAAATAAAATCCAAAGAATGTAATGAATTAATATCTAGTATTAATTTTTGCCTATACATATTGGACATAAACATGCAGACAAAAACATAATAAAAGTTATATATTCTGAATAGCATACAACCATATGCAAGAGAGGGCTTCTTTTTATCATTATGTTCCCATAATAATCTCTTCTAGTAATCTATTATAGTGTTTACTCATTAATCCTTCTTTCTGTGCACTAAATTCTCTCAATATTTTCACTTAATAATTTCATAATACTTTTTTGCTAGGGCACTTTGCAAAGTCGTGGATTAGATCGAATGTCAATAATACTCTTTATACTAAACCTAACGGTCTCACAACTCTGCAATCCAGAGTTCGGCCTGAGCTCAGGTCTTTCAAACCACATCCCAACTAGCCTACAATCGTTCATGCTAATCACTACACCATTATGACTTATACTTCCAGTATCGAAATTATTGATATATAAGTTATGAAAACTTTAAATGCAATTTTTATGCGGATGCTTGAGAGCTGCATTTTACTACTATAAGATTTTATTCTGCCTATGATCCTCTACTAATGTGCCAAGTTTGAAGAAAATCGGTGTGACGAATGTCTGGTCCTCTCCTTGTTAGTAAGAAATTATATAATTTTTTATTTATTTTTCTGGTCTCCAGAATGAATTAATCAAATTCTCACAAAAATCTATGGTAAATTGATAATTAGTTAATGAACAATTCAGGTAGCGAACATCGTCTTTGAATGGATTATGTTTGTTAACCAATTACCCACTATATAGGTATTTGGTAGACTCTGGATTTTACTCTTTCTGCATGCTTATCCTTATCATTCCTAAGTGCATAAAGATGGCAGGACTTCTGGTGTATGCCATTTTCTTACTTTGCTTAGTGATCACTTTTCTGATTGTTTTATACCTACTCATGTGGTATGGTACTTTAACAGAAGATTCTTCTGAAGATCTACCAGATGTGGTCACTGAGCTGTTCTGTTGTGTTCAATCATTACTATTATGTCTATCCATATCTTTCGTCACTTTCTATTTTTTGCAATCAATATTTATATATTGATTGCAAAAAATAATTCCATAACCACATTTCTTTCCATATTCAAAAATCTTGGTTACTTCTTCATTTTGATCTTTTAATATACTACAGTGTGTAATACTACTACTAAAGTAAGAATAGAAAGCTGCCCTTTCAAAACTTACTGGATCATTTGACAAAGATGGGATAATTATGAGATTAAAAGATGATTTTTTTATAGATTTTAGTGCTGTAGGAATTCTCTTTTACACACACAATATGCACTTTTTCTCCATGACTATATATAAAAAGGAGACTTTTGTGCCAATATTTCTTCCCAAATAGTTACTAGATCCATTCATGTACAAAATAGCAGCTTTTCGTTTCATGTTACAGAGGTTAAGGACACATTGCACTGATGACGTAAGAAACAGTCATTGATCAGGCAATAATGCATGGCTATGACCCGTCATTCATAAGAAACATTAACAAATCCATCAATAGATATATACAGACTATTTTGTACCATCTCTACACAGGTCAAAACTTACTTACATCCTATTAACTATCATAAAAGGATTGAGCCCATAAGCAGGGCATTAGGAAAGGCTAATAAGATTTTACCATACAATAGGCTACACACTACTTTTCATAGTTTGATAAACACTCCAACAAGCTGGCATATACATCATTCCTATCTATAATAATGGCATAGATAAGTGAGAGATATATGTAGAAAGTACACTAAGAAGCCTGGACATCAGATTAAAGAACACAAACACAGTATATAAAAAGCAGCTTTTAACATGGCACTTGTCAAACATAAATCCAAATAATATTAATCCTTACTTTCACTTTTTTCTCATCTAAGAAATAAATATCAGTTCCAGTTTAAGTGAAAAATATATTTATTATACCAAAGAACTTTCAGCTTAATGAAGCCATCTTAAGCAGTTTTTAGGACAAGAATAGAATACAGAATATATTATTAGAATAATTTAAAAATTTAAATTATATAAAGGTGTATAACGAACAGAAATGATAAAAAATACAGAAAAATTATATACAACGAAGATTATTAAGATTCGAAATACTCTGCTCCATACTTAAACAAATATCAAAAATGAGCACAAAGAGCAAGATAGTTGATAAATACAGACTTTAGATTTTTCTTTTTTAACTAAAAATAATTTATTGTAGTGCTTTTGACCCTCTGGGTCCTCTTCAGCAAAACATAAATAAATAAACATAAATGTTAAAAAACAGTTTTAGAATACATTTCAAAACGAATTCATTTTGAAATGTATTCTAAAACTGTGTTGATATATAATATAATAACGTTTATATTGATTTTATGTTTTGCTGAAGAGGACCCAGAGGGTCAAAAGCACTACAATAAATTTATTTTTAGTTAAAAAAGAAAAATCTAAAGTCTGTATTTATGGACTATCCTGCTCTTTGTGCTTGTTTTTTATATTTATACAACGAAGAATAAACTAATTTCATACAATTTGCATATATAATTGAACTATTAAAATTTAGGACAGATTATTTTACTAATTCACTACATCACTAATTATTATTATTATTATTATTATCATCATCATCAATGTGAGCACAGAATATTTCCAGGTCAAAGTGCTATGTCGGACACGAGTCAAGACATAGCTACTTGTGATGTTTAATGGAGCTAAGTAACTGTCTGTGTCAATGCTGAGAAACTTTCTTATTATGTTATGTTTAAAGATGTCTGTGTCAATGTTGAGAAACTTCTCTATATGTTGCATGTATTGAGTAGAGATGCTTTTTGTAGTGTTATGTTATAAGGATTCGGGCACCGCTCCCCGTCCGCCCTTGTTTCGGCGCTGATCTTAATGATGATTTCGTGACTCTCCAGCCAATGGGTCAATGAAGTGACGCTAAACAGAAACTGCTCCATTGTAAAATCACTTTTATTAATAATAGAAAACTTATTAAATTTACAAACAATTAATAATACTAACAATTTGTTAGTTTCCTTAAAATATGTTAAGACGATTGGTCTTCCCAATAAATGAAAACAGAACTTTATAAGGTGATTACTTGTTTGAGGTTCCCTGTCCTCGTCGAAAACACAAAAATGGATATTCCACAGGTTAGTCCACAAAACAAATGACGTTAGTTCAATCCAGGACTTGGTTAGACAGATGATGACAAACAGCATGGACGGACACAGGCGTAGGACAGGGAATGATGATAAACCAATGCGACGCACACCTTCAGACGATGTAGAAGACCACACCTACTCCTCCTGTTGGTCGCTCCTTATACCAATGATAATTTACATAAATGATTGTACAAGTAAATGAAATAAAATGATTTGAAACGTTCTTGGTTATTATTAATTCTTCTTTTTTTTTAATACACATTTATAACTCAATATTAAACGATGTTAATTCTATTTATTTTATAATTAGTTTACGACGTTCTTTTCTCCAGCGCATGCGCGCCATTACTCCAACTGTCACTTTTGAATATGGCGCCAACCACCTTAGACGTACTTGTGGATCAGGTAGGAATAACGGACTTTTATATGATTTTTTTTTCACTATTACTTTATTTATTACCTCTGCCCCTCCTTTTTCTTTAGAACCTCACAATGTATGTCTTTGGATGTAGATCTAGTGTTTTGAGGCTTTTGTGTAGTGTATGAGGGATTACTCCTGTAGAGGAGAGAATGATGGGTACTATAACTAATTATTATTATTATTATTATTATTATTATTGCATATTTGAAAACCATGGTGCCAGGATTATTTCTGGAAGATTATCATTTATTATGTGCATTTATTGAGAATACTCTTCATAATTTCTAGTGTTTCCACTCATTGGTAAATGAAATTAAATGGGCAGAAACACTAGAAATTATGAAGTATTCTCAAAAAATGCACATAATAAATGATAATCTTCCAGAAATAATCCTGGCACCATGGTTTTCAAATGTGCAATAGTAATAATAATTAGCGATAATAAAATAATCTGTCCTAAATTTTAATAGTTTAATTATATATGCAAGTTGTATAAAATTAGTTTATTCTTCATTTTATATAATTTTTCTGTATTTTTTAACATTTCAGTTCGTTATACACCTTTATATAATATAAATTTTTTAATTATTCTAATGATATATTCTGTATTCTATTCTTGTGTCTCTGTTGGTTTTTAGGACAACAAGAATAGATGGTTTTTTGGTTCTTTGGTATAATAAAAATTAACAAAAGTTCTCTGGTATAATAAATATATTCTTCACTTAAACTGGAGCTGATATTTATTCCTTAAACTTGTCAAACATTTCTATCAATATGGCAGGCACAAGTAGTCAAAACAATAGATAAGACAGAGGATATTAGAATAGCTGAATCCATTAATATTGAACAACTTAAAAAGAATTCCTGGCTCATAAATTGCAATCCTCCTATTAACATATCACCTCAACAGTTAATATGATTTCAATTTATAACAAAGTATATAATCTTAGAATTACCACCAGTTTTATTTGTTACAGTTGACAATCTATATTTTCTTCAGTATTAATGTTTGTGTTTAATACTCAAATAGCTTTAATAGTTTTAATTAATTCTTTTGTATTTTATAAATATTTAAATTTGAAATGTATTCTACGCTTCTTGTTCAAAAATTTTATGCATTCTGTTCTACTGATTTGTAAATGTTGAAGATGACTTCTTTAAGTTGAAAGTACTTCACAAAGCTGTAATAAACTGTTTTTCAACTTGAAATTTGGTGCTTATCATTTTATTTGTTTATCACATAAGTGGAAGCTTACATAGAATGATACAGTAGATAAATTGATCAATGATGAAATCATTTCTGTATAAAACAAAAATTATCTTCACAAATTAAAAAGTGGTATATAGTTTGTTAAAGTGAAAATTCATAAATATTGTGATTGTAAACCAAGGAATATTTATATATTTTTTTCAATATATCTTGTTTAATCCTTAATTGAGGCAGTAATTCTGATAAAATAATAGCATTTAACACATTATTGCCCAGTTCTGCATGGCATTTGAGTTGTTGGAAATTACACTTGCTGTCTAATACCATATGTTATACTTGTTTGTATAAAATTGTATTCATGGAGTTTCCCATTCAATTTTTGCATTGGTTTGTCTATATATATGGTATTGTTGTATGTTATAGTTTCACCCCTAGTATCAAAATTCAATTTTTTTGTAATTTTCTAAAGAATACTAAAAATTTTAAAATACATGAAATCTTTATAAAATTTTATTTAATCTGTATTTGACAAATATTAATTTGATTATTATATAAGATATATTACATTCCAAGTAAAATATGATTATTTAAAAATTATAATAAAATATTTAAAAATTTTTAATTATTACAGAATTCTTCACTTTTTGCTGTTGCAACATAAAGTAACTACTAATATATGCTTTTTTGATAATTAATTAAATTTATGAAATAGTACAAGATTCATTTCTGTGATGATATATGAAATAAATCATCAATATTTTTAATAATTAAAACCAAATATTTTTCTTAGGTCAGTTTATATAAAACAGCAAACAGATTGAAAAACATCATAAAATACTGGTCCATTTTGTGGCCTAAATTTATCACCTTAACTGGGCAACATTGTGTTAATATTTGTTAAATATTATTATTTAGATATCATAGAATAATTGTATAATATCAGTTATTTGAACAAGTTCTTAAGAAAAAATGATGATGGAATATTTACAGTGATATATCTATCAAATCTAAAGTATCCAATAAAGGAATAAAAAATTCATCATTCTTTCCACTCAGTTCATCCTATTGACTGTAGATCTCAACAATAACTCCAAATATATGATGTTTATTATATAGTAGAAATTTTTCAACTAGAACTCAAAAAATTGGGATTTTATTGTGTTTTAAATTTTATATAGAAGATAATCAAAACAATTTGTTTATCTAATAAAATATTAAATAAATTTTAGATTAAGAAGATTTGTCTGTAATCCAGTTGTTTTCAGTATATACAGAGAGGTTGTTGGTTTATGATTTCTGACTTTACAAGTTTCTGGATTTATCTTTTTTTTTTTTTTTTTTTTTTTTTTTTTTTTTTTTTTTTTTTTTTTTTTTTTTTTTTTTTTTTTTTTTTTTTTTTTTTTTTGAAGTACAAGTATCAACAAAATCAAAAATATGAATCTCAGTTTCAATAAATAAATACTAAAAATTTATAAATATGGCATTTTAAACCATGTATTTAACTGTACAATACTACTAGATTCATAGCAACAGAGATTGTCATATATTACAGTATTGGAAAAATCAATATGGCAAATCAGGAATTGGAAATAGCTGTCCTCTGGCCATCATAGTTTCATTGAAGAATTATACAAATTACTTTTGCAAATTGTGTCTAAGGTGTAGTTCAACTATATAAAAGCTCATCTACTCTTCTGTTGATGATGATGAATAAAAATTCTTTAATATTTGTATGACATAAATAATTTTCTTATTATTATAATTTGTTTGATTTTAAAGGATATGTTATCATTTCATTAGATAGATAAATTATTGTTTAATAATATACTATTGTTTTATTGACCTTAATATTATGCTTTATTTAATATTATGATCAAATTTTATTGCTGATAATGGAATTCCTGTTTTTAACATTACATCTATGAGAAATTTGAGTAACTTTGAGTGCATTCCAAGAATGAATTAATTTGTAAAGTCAGGAACTTCTTGCACTTTCAAATATTTATAATTATAGGCATTCTTAAAATATAACATTGAATTTTATAGAAATATTTAATAACAACTTGCTTACTTTTAGCAATAATCAGTCCTAACAGCACTAAAGCAAGCGGAATATTTTTTATTGTGGCATAACGTTTTCGAACCATACGCGGTTCCTCATCATTTCCCCACATACAAAATAGAACATTAAATGAATATCAGAATATTAGAAAAACATTATAATAAAAATTTTTAAACATTCGAACAAATTAACAAAATAGAATATTTACATACGTATACATAATACTTGTCATTAATTTCAACTATACTATCTAAATAAAGATTGTATCATATAAACATTTAAATATCATATACATTCATAAGATGATTAATAAAATATAAAATTTGCATGAAATGGGGTAAAGATGGAAATAGAAATGTAGTATAAATGAAACAGGAATATAAAGAGAATGAATGAAAAAATCAGAATTGTTGTCTCTTATATGAAGCATTTCTGCATGGAAGGTATTAGCTTGGGATTGTTTTTATTGATGGCAGTAATTAGGTTGGGCCTCTTCGATTTTAACACTTCATACATACAGCTCTCATTTTTATCTGGAATGTTTTTAAAAGTGTAGTATTATTCCAATCAAAGTTAATATTATTATATATTCAAGGAAATGTGATGAGGTTATAGTAGTGTCCTGTGTTCTTTAATTCTAGTTCTAAAATAATAGGATGTGTCATTTCACAGTAAATTGAGGAGCTTTTGTTCCTTTTGAAAGTAAGTTTGTCTTGTCAACACTCAGTGATCTTTCTGAAAGTGATGATTAACTGAAGTTTGCTGTTGAATGCTGTTTTGTATAAAGGAGGTTTTATTCAAGTTCTTTTTAACTTTCTGTAGGCTTTTAACCAGAAATTTTCTACAAAATGAAAAGGATAATGTATCCATTACTCACTAGCCAAGTGTTTATAAAATCCCCATCAGAAATCTATTTCTCTGCAAAGATGAAGCATACATTGGAAATACATCTTATTATCTTAAACTAGAATTAAAGAATACAGTCTGTGAAGTCAGAATACAATGACTATCATCATAATGTTTCCTTGAATATAATATTAACATTGATTTGAGTAATACTACACTTTTAAAAAATATTCCAAATAAATATGAAGGCTGTGTATATGAAGCTATTGAAATTGAAGAAGCCATCAATAAGAAGTTAATAGTTTATATGTATACTAACTTCTTTTTGTCATTTAGGTCTAATACTAGCTCATGATTTCATTAACAATCATGAAATTCTGGTTGTTAGTTGTGTTATTTATTTTTAGAATAGTTAGTTAAACATTTATAAAATGAGTTCTTTTTGCAGTGTAAAACAATTTATTAAAACTTAACAAATGCTTTTGGCTTATAGTCATCATCAGGTTACAAAAAATGAAACAGAATGTTGTAATGGAAAATAAAACTTATACAAAAGAGAATGTTACTATGTTGCTATGGTTGCAAATTAAAAAACACTAAAAATTAATATAATTATCAAAATAAAAAAAAAATAATTATCAAAATAAAGAAATTAGAAAAGGACTGACTATATTCAACCTTGTAAGAAATGGCAAAAACTCTTTAAAGAATGTGCAGAGGAATGGGGTCTATAAAATACCAGTAGAAAATGCCAGGACCAATCAGAAACCTGCATATATAGATGTAACTAAACAGAAAAGAATAGAACATAAAAGAGAGATATCTAAACATAAACTAACGACAACTTTGTCAGTTGAAGCATATTTTGATAATTTGCAAATAGGCTGGAAGCAAGAATCATTTGGCGATTGAATACATCCAACCAGGCTACAACTTCAGAAGCCCTTGAAATTGTCACAAGGCAGAGGACAGAGAACATTCTAAACAAAAAACCTGCCCAGCAGCTTTCCCCAGTATGGTTGTATGCTATTGAAAATCTGCTACCTGCTTTCAGTAACTTTGATTTCAATCTCCTGGCAATGTTTTTTATTATTATTCTAATTGTTCATATTAATTTTTAATCTGTAATTTTAAATACTCTTTATTTTGATAGTTACATTAATTTTTAATTGTTTTTAATTTGTAATCATAGCAACATAGTAACATTCTCTTTTGTTTTAAGTTTTATTTTCCATTACAACATTCTGTTCCATTTTTTGTAACCTGATGATGGCTATATACTGAAATTGTTAAGTTTTAATAAATTGTTCTACACTGCAAAAAGTTCTCGTTTTGTAGATGTTTAATTAGTTTGATTAGTAGATGCAATATAATAGTAAATAAGTAAATAACACCAAGCACTTGAAGCAGGACAAACACAAGTTTATTATTAGATATATATAAACTACATATACTAATAATAGTGCAGTCTTTCCGGAAACGCTTTCGGCCTTCTACGGCCCTCCTCAGCCGGTACTCAGAAGTGACTGAAGATATACCCCGTATCGGAACGCAGGCCGCTCCTGCTGGGGTACATTATAAACAAACCCTAAATTTAAAGGGCTCGCGATGTCACACAGACGGGTTGTGGACCAGATGTTGGTCCGTTGTTACAAAAACATATATTTTATTTCGTTCTACATACTTTCAGTTGTGAGTTATTGGGCTGTGTTATATACGGAATCTCATCTTCCAATGTTGGAAGATGTTTTTGTAACAACGGACCAACATCTGGTCCACAACCCGTCTGTGTGACATTGCGAGCCCTTTAAATTTACGGTTTGTTTATAATGTACCCCAGCAGGAGCGGCCTGCGTTCCGATACGGGGTATATCTGCAGTCACTTCTGAGTACCGGCTGAGGAGGGCCGTAGAAGGCCGAAAGCGTTTCCGGAAAGACTGCCCTATTATTAGTATATGTAGTTTATATATATCTAATAATAAACTTGTGTTTGTCCTGCTTCAAGTGCTTGGTGTTATTTACTACATTAATAGAAGCAGCGGAACTAGGTTGTTTAAAATTATGGCAATATAATAGTTTATTATGTAAGGATAGTTAGCTTTTTGAAAGTGTGTCCAGAAGTTAAAAGATTTGGTCAGTTCAGATTCTGGACTTGCAGAGTCATAGTAACAGTCAGATTAGTTAATTATTTATTATTATTATTATTATTATTATTATTTTTAATTGTTAATTTTGAACATTGTAACTTTGCATTACTACTAGTAAAAAATGCTCAATATAGAGTTTGCATTAAGTACCATTTTTTCACATACAGCATTACAAATAATTTTTGTTTACAAATTAAATTCAAGTATACATATATTGAGAAATTCAAATATTTGAATTTAGTTTGCATATAAAAAACACTGGAAATAAAAAAAATAACTTATGCATCTTAAGTTGCACAAATGAACTTATGAAACTGAGAGATTGAATGAATAAAAATTTTAGCACTAAAACTATTGCTAAATAAAATAATAAAATTAATCTAAAAAATAATTATGTACTATCAAAGATCAAGAAATGATAAATTTGTTTTTAATTTAAAAGAAGTTAATCATCAATTATATAAAGATATTAATTTCAGTTTTTTAAACAATGTTCTACTTAATATAAGCAGTTAATATTTAATTTAGTGTTAACAATTTGAATAAATGAGTTCAATGCTATCAAATAATCTAAAGCAGCCAAATTTACCCTTAGTGTATTATTTTGGAATTAAACTGTATTTTTAATAATAATTTAAATTTAGGTTAAGATGGCACCATTTATTATTTAATAATTAAACTAATTTTTGACTTAAAATTAAAACTTAATTATAATTTTATTATTAAATTTCAATACTACATTTTTCTCTATACTAAAAATTTTTTAAGTGTTTTATTGTTAAATATAAAGTTTAAAATATATTTGATAATCTAATTGAAAAATTATCTCTAAAATCAGATATATGTAAAATAATTCTAAATATGAAATAAAATAACTTAACACAGCTCTAAGACAGGAAAACGTAAATTTATTCAAATTAGAAGGTAGTAGCGCTTTTGATTATCTACAATCCTCTTCAGCTATTCACTAAACGAATTACATAAAAATGGTTCTATAGAATGCCACGTTTTTACAATTTAAAAAATAAATGTTGCTATAGTAACACAATAGAATCTGTTAAAACGTAAAATAAGTTAACATAAAAGTAACAGAAATTAATTTGTTTTAAATTAATTTCTGTTACTTTTATGTTAACTTATTTTACGTTTTAACAGATTCTATTGTGTTACTATAGCAACATTTATTTTTTAAATTGTAAAAACGTGGCATTCTATAGAACCATTTTTATGTAATTCGTTTAGTGAATAGCTGAAGAGGATTGTAGATAATCAAAAGCGCTACTACCTTCTAATTTGAATAAATTTACGTTTTCCTGTCTTAGAGCTGTGTTAAGTTATTTGATTCAGTGTTAAATCGGTTCCGTTCACACCATAATTCTTAAACCGGTTTTGCTATTTAAGCCAGCTTAAAGTTTACCGTGTGAATAGGGTATAAAGAAATGAAGGATAAGCATTTTTTTCTTATGAAATAAGTGGATATTTTTAACAATTTTAAATGGCAAATATGGATAAATTATGTTTTATATTTATCCATATTAGTATGTGAATTGGATACAAATGAAGTTTTGCAATTGCTTCTTTCTAATTTCATTATAATAAATTTATGCATTATTTTATAATGGAAGAAAAAACATTTTAATAGTGTACTTTGATTATTCAGTTATACCTCTCACGTTGCTGTACTAATATTGAGTATAAGATATTTAAAAAATCTTAAAAAATTAATGTGAAAAATAGGCCTTTACAAATGTTTATACGAATTACTTTTTCAAATTTAAGTTTTGATAAAGTTTGACTATTATAATCCTTATTCTTTAACGAACATTTAGCCTCCACTGTATGATATGTAAGTAAAAAAGGACTATACTTTCTATGAAACAATCTAATTAAAAAAAAAACTATTTCTAAATATAAAACATTAGAATTTTATTTAAAAAATGCAGTTTAAGTCTCGAAATCTTTGATAAATATAAAAAAAATTAAGATACCATCTATTTTTAGGCGATATACTGCATTTTTCATTTTTGTTATAATGATAAAATTGGAAGCAGATTTCACTTTTCTTGATAAAACTATTTGAAAAACATTGATTAAACGATAGTATTTACAGTTTAAGTTATTCACCACCAGGCGTAGCACTTTCGCGCTGCATGCAAGTTGTAATAGGGAGTTTAGCATTGAACTTCGCTACTGTATGTATTATACTGTGGTTTTATTGGCAAAAATTCTCAGAAAGACTATGTCATCATCGTTCTCCGAGCAACAACTGTAACCACGCGTTTGTTGTTTTTTTTTTTTAATGTTTATTACTAACGGATAGTAATAAACATCCAAATAAAATGCGTAATAGACACGTAAAATACAAAAATTAATTGGGTTCAAAAAATTTCGAACCCAGATAGATTATACTATTATTTGTAAATATTCTCAAAAGCTTCGCTGTTATTTTTTTATACTTATACGTTACCAAAAATATTAGATTATATTTATTATCCTACAGATTCAGGTACATAAAGGATATGTAAACATGAAGAAATATTTTTAGTCGTATTTGTAACATCACAACAATATCTCTTGGATGATAATTATACTCTAATTCACAAAAATCTTTCATTTTACTTTAACTGAATGGCCGTAGAACCGTCAAGTACTGATATCATACTTCAAGTAAGAAAAACAACTGAATTTTGTTTGTAAATTGTACAATCATTTGCCAGTGGATAGAATGTCTAATGACGTCAAGAAAGATTAAGCGTGCCTTGAGGCAGATACACTTTCAAACCAGCAGCGAAAAACAGGAATGATGAGAGAAGAGGGATGATAGAGTAAAATTCCCTGAGTCCGGGATTCACAGGGGCCTGGATATCATCCCACAATTTGTTTTTTGCACGCTAATTAACCGTAGAAGAATGGTACTGAAAATTCCGAAACGGGATAATAAATTGCCCAACCTTATAGCTTTAAAATTACTTGAAGCCTATGTAAATTTTCCGGCGACGACGGCAACGTCTCTCAACGCTCCTGGCGAAAAGCTTTAGTCCCAGTGGAATATTTATTTAAATTCAATAGAAACTTCTGAAATTACTCCTAATTAATTAGATAAAAAATATAGAATAAATCTAATATTGCCAAGAAATAAGACAATAGCAGACTGATTATCCAACAGCGCTAAATTCATCGTTGAGAAAATGATTGGAAGGAGACCATCGAATGAAGGAATCAAATCAGTGTGTCTTGTTTGGCGAACATGCTTTAATTCCCAGAATGATTCTTAAATTAAGTGATCATATGTTTCCATTTGTTTGGCGAAGAAGTTCCCAGTGAAATGAGCATATGGAATCACAATAATTAAGATTCAAGACGAATCTTTAAATTCAATTGGAATTTATTTAGAAAAATGTGTTTTCTCAAACAACAACTTAACAAATAACAAATTATCTAAAGCACTCGCTGATGATGCTATAATCATATATAATAAAGGAATAAGCGTGTAGTGTCCATGTTTCTGCGCATGTGCGAACTCCCTGTGTCACTTTCGTTTCTTAACTGTAGTGCATTCTGCCGCCATTTTATATCCTCTGCCGATCGATAATCTCGGATAACTTTGTGAAAAGTGAACCATAATACTATATTTCTTTACTTATTTATAAATACAAAATTCTGAAAAAGAAATATATTATTATGATATACTTTTCACAAAGTTATCCATGATTATCGATCGGCAGAGGATGTAAAATGGCAGCGGAATGCACTCTACTTAACTCACTTAACTGCGTGTGTGTGTGACCTCCTATATTTTGCAGAAAACAGAACCAAAGCAGAATGAAATTTTTCTGCGTTCTGCTATTCTACGCAGAAAAGTCTTGGTGTGTTCTAGACTTTACAATGCATTTAAATTGCAGAACAAATTATATTAGAACAAAAATGAAATGGTACAATTTTAGAATAAAGCCAATACAATAATTCAAGCTTTCAAAACTGCTAATCAATATGATAATAACTTAAGCACAATGATGATGGTATCAGAGATACCGAAAACGTTTTTAAGTTTTAATAAAATAGTAAACTGAATTTAACTGCAGAAGTGCTTGTGTTTAGAATAAAGAACGGGAAAAATTGAATATTTAAATTTTTAAAAGTTCATTCATATTTGTTATAAATCTTTCTAAATTATTTAAAATTAAAAAATAAAATAACATAAGGATAAATAAAATGAACACTAAAACATAATTAAATATAGTGTTAAGTCCTATAATATCTCTGTTGCATTAAAGCTAGATTTCATGTATTGTTATTGGACTGGAGAACTTCCCCAAATGCGAATTTCCAAGCTTTGGAAATATTATTTGTCTGTCTATCATTTATAATGGATCCTTCTTTACTACCTTCATATCTTTGTATCTCTTCTGCCATGTACAGTTCATTTACATTGTCTATCTATTTTATCACTCTGCTATCCTCCCATTTTATTTTCACATTTCACTCGTAAGTTCTCCTCACTAATGCGGTCATTAAACAGGCATTTTTCATGTCCCTTTTATGCTTGTTAATTCTATTTTTTAAATTCCTAGATGTTGCTCCTATATATATTTCTTTCTGACCATTTTGTAGGTTTTCTATCAGTACTTTGTATACTCCTGTGCACTCCTCTTGGCTGTATATTTGGAGATATTAAGTTTAAATTTTTTGTATCTTTCACATTTTAAATGTGAAAGATGCGAAAAATTTAAACTTAATATCTCCAAAGCTTTGAAATTCGTGTTGGGGAAAGTTCTCCAGTCTGATAACAATACATGAAGTCTAACTTTAATGCAACAGAGATAGAATATAGACTACCACTTGCTATCATATAAACAGGAACTATATAAGCACTATTAGCAAGGTATTAAAAGTTTTTATTGGCATATAACGTTTTCAGACAAAAATCAGTCCCTCATCAGTATGCCTGTTTTTAGCGAAGATTACAAATGTATTATAGAAAATCGAACGTTAATACAGAACAGGAATTAAACATCAATTTAGAACAAGATTCAAACATTACTTTAGAACACATTAACATCCTAACTAATTCAGTTACAGCATAGCATTCTAATCAGATTAGAATGCTGTAACTGAATTAGTTAGGATGTTAATGTGTTCTAAAGTAATCTTTGAATCTTGTTCTAAATTGATGTTTAATTCCTGTTCTGTATTAACGTTCGATTTTCTATGATACGTTTGTAATCTTCGCTAAAAACAGGCATACTGATGAGGGATTGATTTTTGTCCGAAAACGTTATATGCCAATAAAAACTTTTAATACCTTGCTAATAGTGCTTATACAGTTCCTGCAACAGAGATATTCTAGGACTTAAATATAGTGTTAACTATGTTTTAGTGTTCATTTTATTTATCCTTATGTTATTTTATTTTTTAATTTTAAATAATTTAGAAAGATTTATAATGAATATGAATGAACTGTTGAAAATTTAAATACAGTGGATTCCGCTTAATTGGGACATGTCGGGCCAAGCCATTTTGTCCCAATTAAGCAGCTGTCCCAATTAAACAAAGTAATAATAAATTCTAAAATAAATTATGTAATTCATGGGTAAATAAACAATAGGTAAAAAAATAATAATTAGGTATCTAATTATTAATTTTTTACCGATCTCTGTCTTCAATACTGGGCTGCTGATTTTCATGCCTTGCCCACTAACTATAGAAATCCATTGATCTAATGCTTCTTCAACTTCTGAATTTTTTGAATTTTATTGTATTTCAATTTTTTTTTTGAATTTTATTGTAATTCAAAAAAATACTTTGTATTTTTTTGAATTGAATTTTATAGTACAGTAGAACTTCAGTTTAATAGATCTTACTTTAATGGATATTGGATTTAACAGACAAAATATTTGGACTAAATATTTTTGGTCCTCTACAAATATTTGAAATTTATTTTTGATCATCACTGTCAATAATAACAACACTTCTATCAAAAAAAAGATGAGTACAATAAATAAACTATAAATTTTTTTAGATAATTGCATTTTATAAGTAGGAAAATGTAACTGTAATATTTTTCTTAATTTTAGTATACTGTATTTTTAACCCCTTGAGTGCCAAACATTTCAATTTCAATATATAATCACATGCTGGTGATTGATTAAAATTAAGCCTAATTAATATGCAAAAAATTAAAATTTCATATTTTGCTTTATTTTCAACAAAATCTTTTGAAATTTTCAAAATTTATAGGGTGTTCTGCTTTCTTTCTAACAATGTAAACATTTTTTTGGAATTTTATATTTTCATAACTATTTGTTTCATATATGAGATTGCAGAAAACACTATTTTTTTATATGAAATCTTATTCATCCAATGAAATTGTTGATAATTTTAGATAGGCATATCTCCACTGAAAAAGCCATGAATGAAGAAATTTGGTCAGAAATTATTTATAAAAAACCAAGAGTTACATAACTTTTGCTGAATGAAGTTATATCATATATTGTTAAAAAATTACATAAATTCAATGAAATAATTTAGTCTTTATTAATATTTCATATTTATTAACTTGTTCTTACAGCATTTGTACACTTTTTAATAATACTTTTTTATAAATTTATTAATTTATATCAAAAAATCCTAAAATACACAAAAATGTCTCATTTCATGTATAAATAGCTATAATCTTTATGTTGCTCTAGTTGGACAGAGGGCTTATTGCAACAAATCACCCAATACCACATGCCACAGAGTAAAGTAGCTTGGCTGCAATTTCTTGGGAAGTAAATGGCTGCTGTAAGGCAATAAAAATACTATATCCATTTAAATAACCATAGTGTGTTTACATTTCATTTTTTGCAATTTTATACTAAATTTTGGTGAAAATGTAATAAAAACTGAAAGATTAAGATATATTTTTGTTTATTTTAACAGAATTAACCAATATTTTTTTTATCATCTACACTATTTTTCAGTTTTAAACATTTTATAGTTCACTGTATGAAAAATTTGATTTTTACTTAAAATTTCAAAAATATCATTTATCTCATCATAAAACTGGAATAGCTTTGATATATTAAACTACAAAATTGACAAGATAGGATAAAAAAATTGAATTCTACTGAGTAGTTCCATTCAAAACAGTATTTGTAAAAACATAATTTAAAAAATATTTCAGAACTAAAAAAATTTAGCAACCATCATGAAAAGTGGACATTTTCATGTAATCAACATGAAAAAAATCGATTCCCAATATCTGGATTAATAAAATCAGTATTAAATTTTTTTACCCTTTTTTATGGTTTTTTTTAATCACTTTGTTTTGACGACTGTATACATCAATGGCATGTTAGTGTAATTAAGTTATGATGTGTATTCACATTAAAGGCACTGAAGGGATTAATTAAAAAGCTTTAACAGACTTCACTATTAATAAACACTCTTTGTCTCTATTAGTTCATTAAACCAAAGTTTTATTGTTTGAATAATCTATAGTTGATTAAAGCCTGTTGGATATGTCAGCTATAAATTAGTCAGCTATAGTAATTATAGTTTTTAATTGGTTAATTAATAACAACAATAATAATAATTATATATTTTTCAGCGATTACAGAAAATTATGACCATTCTTCAGAACTATTTAGAAGAAGTTTTTATCAAGAAAAGTTTATTTGATCCAAAAATATTAGCAATGGTTTTGCATACTTATGCTCTTTTTGGTAAAAATGAAGAATTAGAATTATTATTTTGTAAAAGAATTGTAAAGCCACATTTGGAAAAGGTATAAATTTAATATTTACATATGTTTGCATCTTTCTGCTTCAGAAAGATTTTAAAACAGATAATAAAAAATAGCTCATGACTGAAAAAGTTAAATTACTTTATTTGACTAACATTTTCAGGAACTACTGCTTTAGTCAGTATCTAGCTGATAAATTGACTATTTTATAGCACTAATAAACAGACCAATAAAATTCTATAAACTTTTTAATACAAGAAACGTTTTTGGCTTTTTTTATGCCATCCTCAGCTCTTAAGCCTGGAACACACCGACACTTTTCTGCACAGAATTGCAGAAAGAGTGGCAAAAAACAGTAAGAAATTTATGCTTATCTAAGCAGAAACAGGGCAGAAAATAGATATTAGCACAGTTCAAGTTTTTTCATTCTGCTTGAGGTTTCTGCCTAACTACGACCAATTGTAGCCTTGTTTACATATGACGTCATATACGTTTAAAACGTGGAATGTAAGCGATCATTGCCTATTGAGATATTTATCAAAGACATAAGAAAATATTCCTGTCTTTATGACAAAAAGAATAAAAATTACAAGGATATAGTTTTAAAGCAGTCTATATGGAAAGCCATCAGCAAACGGCATAATACAACAGGTAATAAATATTCTGAAAAGAACATCTGATCACATTTGCCTGATGTAGAGAAATTATATTATATTCATAAAATTATAATAGAATATAATGGAAATATAATATAAATAATGATTTTCTTTTAAAATTAAAATGTTTCAAATTTAAAAAATACTTGAAATTATTTTTAGAATATATTTATAAATTATCAGTTTGCTAAAACACAAAGTGCCGCTTTCGTTTCTTAACTGTAGTGCATTCCGCCGCCATTTTACATCCTCTGCCGATCCGTTTCTTAGTGCATTCCGCCGCCATTTTACATCCTCTGCCGATCGATAATTACGGATAACTTTGTGAAAAGTAAATCATAATACTACATTTCTTTTCTAATTTATAAATACAAAATTATGAAAAAGAAATATAGTATTATGGTTTACTTTTCACAAAGTTATCCGTGATTATCGATCGACAGAGGATGTAAAATGGCGGCGGAATGCACTCTACTTAACTCACTTAACTGCATTTGCGTGTCATCTGCTATATTTTGCAGAAAACAGAACCAAAGCAGAATGAAAAACTTCTGCATTCTGCTATTCTATGCAGAAAAGTCTCTGTGTGTTCTAGGCTTAAGAGGCGGGGCCAATTCCAACAATAGGCTGTATCCGGTCCCCCTCCACATGTGTAGACATGTAGAGGGGGACCGGATGGTGAAGGACAAGGATCACCGGGACGCACCAGGAACCCCGAAAAAACTTTTCAGGCGATGCCGGACCCGGGTCCTTCTGCGTGACACGCCAACGCGTTACCATCTGCTCTCCGGCTGCCGAACAACTGTCGTTGGAATTAATATATTTTATGAGCGGCCCGAGACAATGTTTTCCTTCAAATGCGGCCCATGGAAGCCAAAAGGTTGGATATCCCTGATTTTATACCATTTTAAATAAAGAAAAAATAGATTATTTTTAGCGAATTAACCTTCAAGAATTTATTTGCTTGTCTTATAACAAAACTGAAACTAAATATCATTTAATTTCCGTTATATTCACTCACGTAAAGTTTTAAAATTCATACTAATTTGATTTAGATGTTTAAAAACCTCAAAAATTTAAATTTGTTCAATTTTCCATTCATGTACGTTTAAATCGCTGTACAATAGGATTATGGAAAATATGGTGAAAATATTTAATTTATTAGTTATTTATTTCAATAGATAGTTAATTTCATGAAGAGGTTTGGTAAAATTCCCATTGGAGTTTCTGTTGGAGGATTTTTCTACTTGAAGAGAAGTTTCTTCATACGGGTAAATAAATCTATGTGTTATTTTAGTTAGATTAAATAATAATAAAATTTCTTTACATATATTTATAGATGGTGAGTGGATTGTATTCTATATTTTCCTCATTCGTTCAAGTAACTGGGGTGATGAAACACGAAAAGAAATGCATTGGAAAGAATCTAAAGTTCAATGAAACCTATACATTCAGAGCACCATAACCTTTCAATTTCATAACTTCAATGATTTATAAAGCAATAATATTAAAACCAGGTAAATTCTTCATGTAGGCTATATGAGGATAAAATTAGAAAAATTACATATTCAAATCGATGAATATTGTTAGCCGGATGGCTTCTGTGAAAGCGCATTGTTCTTTCATTCTGGAGAATTCGACTCTACTCCCTCGATCCAACATTTCTAAAAGTTTTATATAAGTGCGTGGGTACGTTTCGTTAAATCCGATCTCGACCTAATGGCTGACTTTAGTAGATGTGTGGGCAGGGAAAATCTAGTTAAATTTCCCATCAACATTTCATGAAAATTTTAATTCGTCGTTTTGTGCTGAGAAACTTTTCGAGAAATTCTGTTTCAGAGTGGGGGCTATGGAAACAGTATCCCCCACATATGGGATTGGGAGAAATGAATTATTGGAATGTTTTGCGCTGAATTTTATTGCAAAACTTCTGTTTTGTGTGGCGAAATTTCTCGAGAAATTCACTATTTTAAATGGGAGCTGCAAAAATACTTGCTTCTCCACTTTTTAAATTTGAAAACTGAACTATTGCACCAATATTTTGTCGTTTAATACTGAAACATTCTGCCAAAATTTTATTTTTTGCTATGAAATTTGAGAAATTTTAAGTTTGAATTTCTTGGCTAAATAAATCCCAGTTTTTAACATTTCGTGCTATGTCGAAGCAAATTTATTGCGTTATATTTCCTTCGGTTTTCTTTCGTAAAAATTTCTTCTATATTTCGAAATTTTTCGAGAATCTGAAGTTCGAAAATGGCTAAATGGTAATTAGTGAAATGCTAGCTTTTCCACGAAATATCATCAATTTCTGTATGTTAAAAACATCAATTTATTCGTTTTTACGTCATATTTGAGTTTATTAATTGCATTGTTACGTATCGTTAAATTTTTTGAGAAATTTCTTGAAACTTTGAAGAATAGCGATTTTCTATCTCCCATTAAGAAATTTTTCAATGTAATTTTTTGTATTTAATCGTCATATTCATAAATTCTGTAGTTAGCAACTGTATCTGACTCAGCTCGCTATTCCCTGCCTTCATTCCATTTCACACACACTTTATTAAAAATTATATAATAGAACTTTAACTTCTGAATAACTGGATATAGTAAAAGTGCACACAAGTGCATTTTGTTAGTAATGCTTAATATATGTATTAAACTTGTAAAAGAGTAATATTAGTATAAAATCTATGGTAACATAAATATCGACAGATTTGTTTTCTTCTTCCATTGCTAATATGAACGATTTTTGTTAGAAATTTTTGCTTTAATAGAGAAAAAAGTATTTATGTAAATCTGTACCTGTTGTCAATTATGGGTAAACAATTTTTATGTAGACGAATGTTAACGTAGTAAATAAAACATATTTTTTATTAATAATTATATGCCAGAGCCCTTTCAGCCGTTAATCACGTTGCAGTGATTGACGTTTCCACTTCCCGGGACGAGACCCAAGGGTTGGACTTTGGGAAGCAGGTGTATGGGTTATGTAATCATTTTATGTCAAATAATTTATAAAAGAAGTTTGATATATGAATATATGGATGCAAATATTATATAATTTGTTATAAACAAAAATGTTGGGTGTTTATATATTCAGTGACTCTATTTGAAATATAAAATTAAATATACAGTCCATTCCGCTTAATTGGGCCAAACTCGAAGAACGGAATCCAAACTAGCAAACTAATACATAATTTAAACGCTTAATTGGAACAGTAGCAGAAAAGGAATTTAGCAATTTTTGATATATTTTAGGGATTTTTGGAAGTAATGTCCACTATAAACTATTTGTAACAAACACAAATTTAAAATATTTATTCTACTAGTATACACAGTACAAAACTATAACATGGTCTACTCTTCATCAGTTCTGAACCAAAACTGAAAGGACAAAGACTAGCAACAAGCGTGGGAAAAATACATCTCACACAGTAGGAGATGTCCCGCGGGCACAGTAAAGTAGTGGTAGTTCAAAAGACGTTTTATCCATGACTGAACAAGTATGTACATTTTAAAATTTATAAAAGTATATGTACAGCACACTATTATTTGGCAACATAGCGTGATGCGAATCAGTCATGAATCATCGTGCGTCTGGCAAGTATGCGTCTGCTTAGGAGTTTACCGTTAATATATACTGTTTCTAGCAATATTCATTTACAGTGTTCAGTTTTATCTAAAATTTTTAAATTTTTGTCAGGATGCCAAAAAATGATTTTACACTTTCAAGTAAAATTTCTTTGCTGAATAAAATTAAAGCTAGCCATTTAATACAAGCTATCGTAGATTTGCTGATATAACGGGTGTATCAGAATCAAAAGACAGACTATACTTGATGAATTTTCGTAGAATTAAAATTTGAAATAGTAAAATTTATCATGTAAGGTGGAGTGGAGTAAGTGCGGAACGGTTTTTACAAAGTTGGACTTTAAACGAAGGTATTTCGACCTATCGTATAGATATTTGGCAGCATCGTTAACAATGGCATTCCACAGCTAATACCGTTTAAATCATTTTTGGAAAATTTTATATTTGCGAAAAAAATCTTACAAAATATCAGTTATCCCGCACTTATGATATTTAACCCGAAACGAGGTAAGAGCGTACGTGCAAGTTAAAAAAAACTTTGATGTTTATTTACTCACCCAAACTGACATGACCAAAATTAGGAACAAATATAAGGCGTATTCAGCAATTCAGAATTCTTAAGAAATCTGAGCAATAATCGTTCGGCATTGAGTTCTGACGTATATCTGACTGAAGTGCCGCGTTCGGCAAATCAGGCAACTGACGAGTTCTGAACTCAGATAGTCGGATCTTCGTCAGTTATCTCTGTAGTTTCTGACATTGGTCTGAGCAACTTGGCGGCGCCCGTATGATATTTATGCGAAATTAAAATGAATGAACGTGATGAAGTTTTTCAACTCTATCTAAGATTTTTCCCATTCTTTATTCTAAAATTGTATCGTTTCAATTTTGTTCTAATATAATTTGTTCTGCAATTTAAATGCATTGTAAGAGCTGAGGATGGCATGAAAAAAAGCTGAAAACGTTTCTCGTATTAAAAAGTTTATAGAATTTTATTGGTCTGCTTATTAATGCTATAAAATAGTTAATTTATCAGCTAACATTTTCAATTCTGCATTGGAGCCATCATCAGGTCTAAATTAAAAAAAAAAAAAAATTTGACCTGATATTGGCTCCTAAGGAGGGTTGAAAATGTTAGTCAAAGTAATTTAACTTCTGCAGTCTTGAACTATTTTTTTGAATTTCTTGATTCATTACTTTTTCTGTTTTTAATTAATTAATATTTATAATGAACTGAAATTTTATAAATAGTAATGAAATTGATACAATTATAACTTGTTAATTTGCAGAATTAGGAAATAAGTATTATCTAGTCGTCATTATGTTATTCAGCATCCAAATATTCCCTGATGTTAATTTTAATATTACAGGAATTCTCTGACTTATGTAAACTTGATAATATTTATAAAATTCTGATTTCTTAAATATTTTTAAAATTATTATTATAATTTAATATAATTTTATGTCATAGTATCTTAATAATGGATGAAACACTACTTTAATGAGATTTAATAATGTTTTGGATGATAATATTGTCAGTAATGAACTAATCATTGCTAATGTTTGCATACATAAAAGTATTGTTAGTAAAGTATCATAATAAAATATATATTGTACATAAATGCATGATATTATGATAGTTGTTTAATTTTTTCATATAGATAAGCTATATATACGGCATTTAATGTTTTTAATTTTACCAAAATAATTATATTAAGCTAAAAAAAAAGATACCTTTTCTAATATAAGTTATTTTGCTCATTTTGGTGTCATTGTTCAAATAGATATAATGAATAAACAACTTACTATATTGACTTATTGTTCTGAAGATAAAGTAAAAATATATAAATTATTGCTTGTACATTTTCAATTTTTAATTTTCTTGTTATTGCTAAACTTAAATAGAATAGCATAAGATTATAAACATGAAAATGATGATAAATTTCATTGTTCAGTAACAAAATAATTTTTAAAATTGTTAAGCTAATAAGGATATTTCAATCATTTATTTTAAATTTAAAATTGATTTTATTGTATTTATTAATTGTTTAAATAATATAAGTTAAATTCTTAATTTTCCATAAAAGCTAATGAAACTGATAATATATTCAAAGAATTTCTATCAAAAGAAATTATATATAGGTTTTTTTGACAAAATATTGAATTCTATTGCTTATTCCAATATAAAAGTAGCATTCAAATGTGAATTGCATGGAAGCAATGACGAAATTGACAGGCATTAGGCCTTGTTGTGGTGAACAGCGCATTGCAGGTAAGGATGGGTGATGAGGCTGGGCTTTACGACACAGTGACTATGGTTTAAATAAACCAATAACTTCCTTTATTTGTGAGAGATTTCTTTATACATACAACGAATCCCAACAATATAACAAGGAGTGGAAAATACCTTTGCTAGAATGGGAGAAAATCACTAGTCGTCCTATTAGGTGGCCAATAGACATTGTGCACAACTGCCTTCAGTCCACAATTAACAAGAATAAATAGGAAAGACACACACTAGAGCAGCAACATAGCAGTTAATATGTCATACTGGATTCCTTGAAGTTATGTTTTCGAAGATGACCACTGATTGTCAGAGAGTTTGGAGTCTTCCAGTTGATAAAGGTTAAATTTCTGAATCTTTTTCCAAACTTCAACTTCCCTAATCTGTCTCAGAGCAAGACTCTTGGTCTCCAGTCTGACCTGAGTTCTTAAATATGCACTCTGGTAACACTGACTTTTGTCTTTCACCCTTCCTAGGGAAAGACAGGATGTTTATCTTTTATTATTTTAGTTGTCATTTTCTTGTTTTACCTGGCATTTGTGTGTATTATTTTATCATGACTTATTTTTATAGGGGACAAGAGTTCACAGGTTTGATGATATGATTATACAATATATTATCATATTTCCCTTATCAGTGCGTCTCTCTTATTTTTTTTAATTTGAACATAAAAAAACTGGAGATTTAGAGGTGAGGAAAGAGAGAGGTCTGGAAAATTCGCCCCTGCATTTTGCCTTTGACAATTCGCCCCCGGAACATTTCACCCCCAGCATATTTCACCCCCCGTAGATAATGAATAGGCTACAAAATTGCAAATAGTACACCAAGCTTTTAATGATTCTAATTTATTTTATTTTAATATAATAAATGCACATTATTATCGTTTAAAACTCGAATTTATATGCAATACCTCTAAGGCAATCAATCAGAATATGATTTTGAAAAAGTTCGACTATTCTTTTGATATGCATTAGTTCATTCTGCATTTTAAGTTAGGAGATAAACTAAAAACCGAACTATTGTTGGCTACAGACAACACAAAGTCAACAGGCGAAGAACCAACTCCAATGAAAAGTAACTCCTCGCGATATTCAATTCGCATTGCGAGTTTCGTATTTTGTTTTTTAATGTTGTTTACATATTTAACTGTTTTCGATGTTATTATTATTATCCATAACCGTAAATCAGTTAATATTAAAATATCGTCGAAATAATTTTTCCGATAATGCATATCCCCAACTATGTCCTTATCCCACTCCACCTTATGTATTATTTTTTCTTCACTAATTTATAGTACAAATATTTTCTGTATTTTGGTTTAAAAAGCATTAAAATAGGCACCTAATTATTATTTTTTATGTACTTATTTATTTACCTACGTATTACGTATTTTATTTTAGAATTTATTATTTGTTCGTTTAATTGGGGCAGCCGCTTAATTGGGCCAGAAGTCCAGCATGTCCCAATTAAGCGGAATCGACTGTATATATGTTACAGTAAAAGTATTTATTCGGTGATTATGCAAAATAGCCGGTTATTATATACTGTATAATCACCAGCGATTTCGGTAGAAGTGATAAATATTTTTCATATAAGCTTATTGCAAATTTATCACATTTACCGGTGATTATGCACATTCACCGATTTGTAGTGGTAAATATAATAAATCGTGCTTAATTAATCAATTTTACCGGATGTAATACATAATCGCCAGTCTATGGTGGTTATAGTTGCGCATAAATAAAACGAGAACTTTTACGAATGTGTCATATGGCTATAATGAAAAATAAAAATAATTTCCTATGGTTAAAAACAAAATTTATATTACGAAACATATAATTGTATATAAAAAATATTAGATTTACTAATGTATTGTGGATAGTTACAATTTAAAAATAAAAACGGGACAGTTGAAAACAAACATGCACAATGGATATGCGTGTAAAAAAAATCGCAATATTTTACGAATGTATCACAAATTATCAGATTATAAAACATTTGATCACACGTAATCGAGAAACACTTTATACACAATGCAAGTATTTGTGCCAAAAATAAACCCCAAATATTTTGTGAATTTATCACAACCTGTGAGTTTAAAAAACAAAACACCGACTTATTATAATCAAAAGGAACAAAATTAAATATAATTTATGCACAACTGGTATAATGCGTAACGTTCTGCATATATAAACGTTATATTTTACGAATGTATTAAAAATAATTGTCAAAAGTTTATATCTAATATCTAAATAAATGTTGTTATATTAATATTTTTATTGTACTTGTATGTATTTTGCTGTTACTTTTGTGGTAGGGATGACTCTTATTGTAATGTATGTATGTTCAATGTGAATTAAATAGTAGTAATAGTAGTACATTTATGAAATCATCTTATGCTCAATGAACAAATAAAATTTAAATATTTTAAGAATGTATCGCGATCATAATTTAAAACATAAAAAAAATAAATTCATTATAATTAAAACCACACTTTATGCAAAAATATACGTAGATGTACATAAAAAATGCAAATATCTTAGCAATGTATCAAGAATTGTTACTGTATTAAATGCAAAAAATAAAATGGATTAAAACCATAAACTCTATTTACTCTCAATGCAATGTTGTGAAAAAATGAAATGCAAATATTTTATGTTTGAATCATGAATTATCACAATGTAAAACAAAACTAATTATAATCAAAACACTATATATTCACAATACAAATAATCGCAAATAAATGAAATGCAAATATTTTACAAATGTATCATAAATTTTCATAAAATAAAACACAAAATATCATCGATAACAGTTTATGCATAATGCATAGAATATAATTGTACATAAACGCAGAAGATATTGGAATATATAACTAATAGTTATAATATAAAATGCAATCAATAACAATCAAAAATACAATTTATGGAAAATGCATATACAGTAGTTCTGAATTAATTAACCTTGAATATTTCATGAATGCATCACATATTGTCACAGTATGAAACATAAAACACAACTGATTGTAATTTTATATAATTAGAACATTGTATTTTAGGAATGTATCATACCAGTGAATCAAGATAATGGATAATTTGTTACAGTTAGAAAAACATTTTATGCACAATGAATATAGTTATGCATAAATAAAACAAAAACTTTTATGAATATATCAAAAATTCTCACAGTTTAAAATACAAGAAAACAGTTTTTTATCATCGCGTGAACAATTTATGCACATGCATATAACTTCACGTAAATTAAGCATAAATTTTTTTATTAATTTATCAGAAATGGTCTGTTCAAAATACAGACCAAAAATTCATTTTTATAGAAACATAGATGATGCACATTGCATGTAATTGCATATAAATAAAATCCTAAATATTTTTACTTGTGCATCAGAAATTTTCATAGTTTATAACACAAAACAAAATATTTATTTAAATACAAGTAGTTAATACAGAATTACAGAAAGTCGATTATGTAAAATGAGCATAACTTCTCATAAATAAAACATATATGTTTATGAAAACATTATAATTAATTACCAAATGAAATGCAATACATAATTTTATAACAATAAAATAAGAAATTTTGCATAACGTATAGAGTTTTGTTTAAATATAACGTAAATGTTATTTAGTAATGTATAAGAAATTGCTGAAACACAAAACACAAACAGCAAATTCATTATCATCAAAAAATCAGATAATTCGCGATGGATATAGTTGGACATAAATAAATTTAAATATTTTACTAATAGATCTGAATGTTCATAGTATGGAAAGGAAGAGTTAGGTTGTAAGTTAATAAACACGTTTCAATTACAACAATTAATAGAATTTTATAAATCCACTGTAAAGTTTATATTAATAACAAAGTGTAAAATACACAATCCAAATCAGTTAAAATATTTAGGCCCTACTCAAAATAGACATATAATAAGAAAAAACTTAGACTCATTTACAGTAGGTATATTAGCACCTGCTATTGTGTTATCTTCTGCATAAAATTTCTTTGCAATAATAGGATAGCTGCCATCTTATCGAAGCCTTTTCATCTTGTCTCTGAATTATACCGCTGATAGTCAAATTGGTGCACCATTCCCCAGAATAAAAATATATTAATGTATTAAATGATGAAAATTATTTGAAGAAATATAATTATTTTCACTCGAAGATATTCGAAAACTTTCTCGTATTTCGCAGAACAATTCATTGTCGAAAATTTTAATTATTATGGTAAATAGTGTTAAGTAAAAGATATTGTTATGTGTTATTGTAACGCAAGATACAGCAACTTTTTGTAACTTTTATAGACTTTCGACGCTCTACTTATCATATATGTAGAGAAATCTTAAAATACCAAATTCAAGCGAATGTCAATGCATTTTATGTCAGATAAGTGTAATATAAATATTATCGATAAGAGAAAGAATTTGATAATAAACATATATACAATTATATAAGTGACAAGTTTCGTGTAATTACTGTAAAGTGTATATCGATAAAAGAATAAAACTGAAATACACAATCGAAATCAACTAAACTTTTTTTAAAAAAATCATACATTTTATAATGTATAAGACAACCAACTATGGTGTTATCTTCCTCTATATAAAATTATTCAATTAATAGGAAGATAACTGCTATTTTGCCGAGGCTATTTCATCTTGTTTCTTAGTTATGTCTTCAATAATCACATTGGTGCATATTCGTTTGCCTATATATATATATATATATATTAAATTCACTAAACAAATTAAGTTAAATTTATATTCATTTGCTAAAGCATGCGAAGAATTTTCACGTTTTTCGGAAAACAATTTATTGTTTAAAAGATTTATGGCGAAATTTGATAAGCCACTATTTGTGATATGTGACAGATAATATGTTAAGAAAGATAATACATAGAAAATTAGTATAATTTTCTAACATTCTTAATATAATATTAACTTACGAATCTGTCAGTCATACTAGATGATTCTAATAGATTAACCGTATATACAGGATATCAATTTATTTTTATAAGAATTAATTTAAAATCCTAAATATAAAATACTTCCTTAATGAGAAATGAGAGGGTCAGCTAAACTCAGATGACTTTGAAAACGAAGTTTTTGATTGCGGAATTAGGAATGTAACGATTGACTATATTTAGAGTAGGTAACATAATTTAATTTGAATTATTTTCCTAATTTAGATATTTATTTACCAGAAAAATAATTATTCTGAATTGTAAAAACCGCAGTAATGTGAAAGTTAAACTTACTTTTACCTGTTATTTAAATATATCGCCTTTCATTAATCGTATTTTGCCTATTCTCAAGTGATTTTTTACGTTCTAATCAACAATCGATTGTGCTTGTTTTCTTATAATATCTCTTTCATTGTTGACGATTAACAATTTTTTTGATCGCCAATATTTTGATTATTAAAATTAAATTTTTTTTCTAAAAATTTAAAAATTTTTTTCCAGCGGTATCTACATTGGATATAAAGAGATCGTTTTATTTTAGTTATCAAAATTTTTATTGAACAAACATTCAGTTATAAAATTGCTTTAAGGAAACAGTATTTGATTCTAGAATCGGAAGTTTTCGATCAAATTGAAATTAATATATTTTTTATAGATTCGGTATGGTTTTAGAATATGTTAACGTCGCTATGAAGTGCTAAAGATAGAGGATATACATAAAGGCAGGCAAGTCCGCAGGAGATTCTATGCCCATGGAGATTTTCACCGCAGTCTCTAGTGATGGATTTAGGTGTTACAGAAGCAGTCGCGATTCCATATAAGGTTCCACAAGTGAGTCTTCAGTGACGGACGTTAGCAACCACCAACACAGAGTGATCCCTTTAGTCATCTTTTACGACCTGCGGGGTCAGATAATGGGTATATTCTTGTTCATACCTATAAAAATTGTTGAATTCCTGATTCCGGAATAGTCTATTTAAATGGCAGGTCTATCACAGAACTCACTAGAAGTCACTCATACTAGAATAAGATATGCGGAGTCAGATAATGGGTATATTCTTGTTCCTACCTATAAAAATTGTTGAATTCCTGATTCCGGAATACTCTATTTAAATGGCAGGTCTATCACAGAACTCACTAGAAGTCACTCATACTAGAATAAGATATAACTTTACATAAAAGAAGGAATGTTTTGTTTCAAATGAATCAGATACTCCTGAAAAATTTTAAATTATAGATTAGCAATTAAATTATCATTCTGAGAATTGTAAACGAATAATTTTGAAGTGGATATTCAAAACATTGAAAACTGAGAAATTCAAAATTAAATTTTCTTAAGAATTTCATAAAACAGAATATTTCAGCAAAATTCAGTACAAACAACAAAAAAAAAAAATGTTCAATTATAGAGGAGATAGCATTTACTTATCCTAGTAATTTACAAGATTCGATTTTTAATTGAAGCTCATATAAGACGTTAGTATAGCCAGTAGGAAAATCCGTAATTCGTGACCATTAATGGTAGAACATCACTAACTAATTTCATACGAATCCACTATTAAATTAGTTCAAAAGAACTGTAGTTAGTGGGAAACATACAATCAGATATGATAGTGACGTTAAAAGCCGAATTTTTTATAGGCCGCCAATGGAAGTTTATTATAATGTCGAATGCTAAATGATTATTTTCGACGTTGGATATAGTATATTTAACAGAACTTAATATAATATTAATTCAATAATTCGCACCCGTCATTACACCGACTGCGACTCTCGCTTTCGCGTTTGGACTCATCCACCTTAGCTAGGCGCGGCTTTCGTGGACAGACAATAACAACTTCAAATAGACGTAGTTCTGGGCCCGCCCCGTCCTTCACCATCCAGCTCCCTTCCATTGGGGGGGTGCAGCCCGTGGTTGGAACTGCCCCTGCCCCCTTAGTAATCTCCCTAATTGGAAACGGGGCGTAAAATATGCAAAAAAATAGACATAGTTTTTCTTTTACACGAATTATGGACTTTAACACTATTTTTACAAATTAGCTGTTTATATGCTGTTTTTATTTTGTTTGTATTTATCAATTATTCTTTTAGAGTTCTTCAGCAAAATAAATTTGAATATATTTCAATAAATAAATTTTAATTAAAAATCCACACATGCGACAGATATACAAGGTGAACCAAAAGTAGATGGACAGTAAATGATAAGTTCACTGTCCACCTACTTTTGGTTTACCTTATATTTAACTCTAATCGTAAAGATAGTAACCATCCGAATCTTATGTAGAGATAAACTGTTCAATCTATCAATCAAAACAGCAATCAAACAGCCTGTTTATATAAGTCATTTGTGCAGGTAAATGAATTCTGGGTTTTGGTAAATTATCTGATTTGTTGATGCTCGAAAGGAAAGCTTGAACTATAATATATATATAAAAAGAAGAAATTTCAGTTGATTTATTAAATGTCGTCACTAATATTTAATAAACCAAGTGACGATATGCATTTTCGAAGTAAAATAACTTCATTTTTTCTATCACTTTTTATTTTTGAAATATTAAATTGGGAATGAATATTTCTTTATCCTGAATTAAATAAATATAACAATAAATGAATAGAATTAAAAAGAAAAAATTTGCGCTTAATTCTCACAAAATTCAATTTAAAAAAGTAAACAAATTCAATTATAATAATCGCAGACTACATATTTTATTTGTATTAAATCTCAAATATCAAAAACCCTTTAGTATCAATTTAAAGACTCAGATATCAGAGCAACATGATTTTTTATTCAAAAGTTAACAGCTGTTTTCAGCTTTTCATCTTCGGACAAATTGAATTTTATTAAACTTAGCTATTCACGATTAATAGTCGCTGTATGAAAAATTTTTAAGGAAATGGCTTTAATGACTATAATGACACTTCTCCCTCGTTCTTCTTTGAAAAAGGCATACAAGAAAATTCCACATCTTAATGACTAAATTAAAATTCTTGATTAAGTTTACATTACTAAAACGACATTCTGAATATTCTAAATAATTAGTTAAGATTGGTAAACAGTAATATATCCTTAATTGATATATTTCCTCTAACTGCCTCTATATAAATGGTGAGTTATTTTCTACGAGAGCATTACTGAATTTTATTAGGAGGTATCATGAAAGTTAATGGACATATATCAATTACAATATTGTGTCATGAATGAGTATCGTTTATGCCGATTTCACATGCTTCCAAGGAATGTTGGAATACATTTTTCACAATATATTTTTGATTATTTAACTTTTAAAAACAAGTGTAGTTTTGAGGTTATATCCCTTCACTGCATAGTATTAGTTCTGATTTTTGTGTTTAAATATGAAATATTTTCTTGATGATTTAATTTTTTTGTATTTTATTTAGCATCTAGATCATGGTTTGAATGTTATCCAGTTAGAAAGAGCAGCTGGTGCAGCTATGAAAGATTTTGAAGGATCTATTGGTAATTATCATATTAAAAATCATAGTCTATTGCAATTCATGTAGAATATCATTTATTCAATCATTATGTAACTGAACTAAAAAATTTTTAATATTAGAACTTCAGAACACTTGCACTTGCATATTAAAACTATTAGAAGTTAGAAATGAAAAGGATGAAATATATAAAGAACCATAAATCTGGACTGTTGACAATATAGACATATCTCACTTTTCAGCACTTTGCTAATATGATGCTTTTTAATTATATTCCATGTTTTTATTTTATATTTCAAAATGAAAATTATCTGCAAAATAATATTTAGAATAAATATATGCAATATAAATCAACACACAGACAGGCCAGGCCCAGAGCCATCCTGAAAAACTGAAGTTGTGAGACCTAGAATCAAACCTAGATCTTCCATAGTGATCACAAGTTCTTTAAAATGTGGTTATCTGCTGAGTTTATCAGCATCTAATGCTTTTGTGCATTTTATATATAATAGTGTAAATATGTTTTAGGCTTTTAAAATGTATTAGCAAATGAAAAAAGGCTGTGATTCATTTTACAGCAGTGTTCTGAAACATATAACTGCTACAATAATGAACTATGCCTGTACAGTGAATTTACAATAAGTCAAATTCCTTGGAACCAACAGAAAACTTTGATTTATTACAAGTTTGACTTTTTGAATACTTCTATATACATACATGAAGGCCATTCAGAAAGTAGTGCTTGTTTTGGAATTCAGCAATAACCAGTAGAGATTTCTGAACAAAATAATCTGACATTTCTGATTTGTTTAACTTCTACATACATGCTCCCTCGTTGGTGTTTCCACCTTGTGGTGTTGAGGGAACTTGCACGTTCCAAGGACTCTGAGAGCTATGTCGGCGGTAACTTTGCTACTGGTAGGGTCTCCCATGCCAGACAGATTGAAGGTAAGGGGCCAGACTAAGAGAGTGCCCTACCCAAACTAAGATGTAAGGTATCGAGCTGAGAGTTGAGTGGCACTGGGGTACCAGTAGTAAAAGATGCAGGGTCTCTAACAATCCCTTCAAGGCACCTGGCGAAACCTTGTCATATTTAGCCTTCCACCCATATTGGAGGATAACCGGTGATGACTTTTTGTGTTTCCTCCAGTTAGTCCTTTTGTTATGAATTCTAAAACTGATAAAACTTTTTCTGAGGGGACTGCTTCTCCACCCTGCCACAAAGTTGGTGGTCCTGGTCTGAGGGAGCCGGGGCTACTGGCTTGCCCCAGGGCAGTGGGACAGTGGAGCAGTCTCCTGGAGTTCCTATTGACTCCGGGAGTAAACCTAGTCCATGAAAGGTGCATTTGTCTGGAGCAGTTAGGCGAAAGTGGAGGAGATCTAGGAGGGAAGCTGCTGGTACCAGTGGTTCTCAGCTACTGGGCATCACTTCTTTGTCTGATTCTCTTGTCGATACTCCTAGTGCCGGCAAGAGGATCAGATCTGCAGTTTTTACCTCCTCTCTTCTGGGGAGGGAAGACCTGCTAAAAAGACTCAAGAGTTCTCAGCCTGAGTCATATGCTGAAGTATTGACTTCTCTTTGGCTGGCCGTCATCAAGAAGGGCTATCCGGATTCCACGATGGTGCTGACGAAGTTGATTTTCTTTTGGGGAAGATCTTGAGCTCTGTGGATGGGATCTCTTTGGGAGATCCTTTACCTTTGCTCAAGGGCTATACCTTGGATAATGGTGCACTCATTTATGCTTGTATGAATGAGTTCATCTGTCAGTGGCTCACCCAACTTTTAGATAAGTGTACTCTTGGGCAGGGGATTTGCTTAAGGATTATTCCTGTGAAAAACCTACCCAAGCCTGTGAAGGTGGCTTATTACACTGTGGACACTTATACGAGGTACGCAAACCAACTTTTGGCTCGACTCCTAGCATTCAACCCGGGATTTAAGACTGAGAACTGGAGGGTTTTGGGTTGTAGCAGGGATGCTAAGGGACAGTGTATTATTTTGATGATTGATCTGGCATTGCCCAAGGCCAACAAAGCGGCCAATTTTAAGGCTTTTTTCTGGGGTCAATCAAGGGACTTTTTATGGTGCTCTCAGATCCTAATTACAAGTCTGGGAGATTGATAGCTTTGGTGATTGCCCCTGCAAAGGGCATGAACTGGTTGGGCTTAACTGGCAGGGATTGGGTTTCCAAGGTACCACTGGACCTTCCGAAGGACACTGGACTTGCCCAGTCAACAGAATAGGGCATGGAACTTTGCCCACTTTAGGCACCTGTAGTGTTATAGATCTGAGGGTGATCCAGATCAACCTCCAGCACTCCCGAGCTGCCTCTGCCCTTCTGGGTTGGCTGCTCGTTGGGGGGGCTGTTATGACCTTGCTCTTATTCAAGAGCCATGGCACTATAAGGCAAAATAGGGGGCTTCACTGTAGATAAGGTAAGTTGTTTTCTTTTACTACTTATACTTCTGATAGTGGTCCTCGGACTTGTGTTTTCATTAGGAATAACATGTGTGTTTCACCTGTCTGGGATTTCTGTTCTAGGGATCTTACCACTGTTAGGGTGAAGCGTGATGAGGGAGGTGTTAGTAGGGAATTTATTGTTTCCTCTGCTTATTTCCCTTATGATAAAGACAAACTTCTGCAACACCTGAGTTTGGGTCTTTGATGGAAAAAGAATCATTTTGATTTGTTGGTTTTTGTTGATGCTAATTCTCATTATGTAGTCTGGGGTAGCAAAGACATCAACCAAAGGGGAGAGTACCTATTGGAGTTTCTGATGGATACTAACCTTTTCATTTTAAATAGGGGTAATGAACCTACCTTTGTTGTTGTTAACAGATGGGAGGAAATTGACCTAACATTAAGGATTCAGAATACAAGGTTGTTCAATAAGTTCGCGGAGCGCCATCTATTAGTCAAAATTAGAACTAAAACTTCGACGCCATTTTCATATTTGTTCTTTCTTAGAAACACGTCAAAAGTTTCATTTCGATCTGTTAATTTATTCATTGTTTAACCGCCCTTTATATCTAACGTGTTGTGCCTTTTTTTCAATATGGATAAAATTGAGCAAAGTGCAGTTATTAAATTCTTTGTAAAGAAAGGTTTAAAGGCAATGGAAATTCATACCGAAATGGTGAATGTGTTGGGTGAATCTGCTCCTTCAAAAACAATGGTTTGCAAGTGGGCTAGTTTGTTCAAAAGTGGTCGTACCAGCCTTGAAGACGATCTGCGAGAGGGACGTCCAAAAACTGCATCAACACCGGAAATCATCGGAAAAATACCGGATATGGTATTGGAAGACCGTCGATTGACTGAAAGAGATTTAGCAGAGGCTTTAGGCATTTCATTGGGCACAGTGAGCAATATTTTGAGTGTTAATTTGGGTTTCAAAAAACTATGTGCAAAATGGCTGCCGCATTCTCTAACGATGGAGCAAAAACACATTCTCTCGCAGATCGTCTTCAAGGCTGGTACGACCACTTTTGAACAAACTAGCCCACTTGCAAACCATTGTTTTTGAAGGAGCAGATTCACCCAACACATTCACCATTTCGGTATGAATTTCCATTGCCTTTAAACCTTTCTTTACAAAGAATTTAATAACTGCACTTTGCTCAATTTTATCCATATTGAAAAAAAGGCACAACACGTTAGATATAAAGGGCGGTTAAACAATGAATAAATTAACAGATCGAAATGAAACTTTTGACGTGTTTCTAAGAAAGAACAAATATGAAAATGGCATCGAAGTTTTAGTTCTAATTTTGACTAATAGATGGCGCTCCGTGAACTTATTGAACAACCTTGTATTTCTGACCTAATTGAGAATTGGCAACTGTCTGGTGAGCCTTCCTCTTCGGATCACAGATATATATGCTTTAATTTACAGAGTATAGCACCTAGTCAGGTTACATATAGAGAGACCCTAGGAGAACTAATTGGGCTTCCTTTAGAGAAGACTTTAAATTCAACCTGGGGGGGTATACAGAGTAGATTTTGCTTGGTGGTGGATTTAGAAATGACTGTTGACCAGATTCACCAGGCAGTTTTCTTATCCTATCACCAAAATTGTCCTGTCAGGACTGCTTGCTCATCAAAAATTCCTTGGTAGAATGAACGGTTAGGCAGTCTTAGACGTAATGTTAGGAGGCTTTTTAATAAAGCTAAGAGAACTAGTGATTGGGATATGTATAGGAGTGCTCTCATTAGTTATAACAAGGCCGTTAGAAAGGCTAAAAAATCTTCCTGGAAACGTTATTGTCAGGGAATTGAGGATATACCTGAGGTATCCAGACTTGCAAAGATAATGCAGGGTTAGCAGGGTTGGTTCTCTTAGGCTGCCTGATGGCAGTATGATTAGTACTTGCAAGGATTCTTTAAAGGAACTTTTTTGGGGTACACTTTCCTGGGTGTACCTTGATTGAGAACTCATCCTGCTTGCAGGTGCAGTCTGACCTTGATGGACATGCTTATCATTCCAAGAGGGGGAGGATTGGCACTTGTGTGGGGGATGATCATATAGTCTAATATTAATGGGCTACTCTTGCACAATTGCACAGTTTGTACATTAAGAAATTGAATTATAGATCCTACTTCATAAGTGGCAGGATTTTCTATTTTTTGCTCATTTTAACCAAACACTATAACAAGTGAAATGCACCTAACATGTTGAAATTAGGTCAGATAATGGAAAACAAGTGACTGAAACTGGTTGATCTTCAGTTTGTTTGGGTTTGTTCTTCTGCACATGCATGATTCTCAAGTTAGTACTACTTTCCAAACAACCCTCATACATATAACTTTTATGTACAAATGAACATCATTACATTAAAGTTCAAAAATCAAAAATTATTCATTACTAAATCTACTAATTACAATTTAAACACAGAAAACTGTACTTACTTACTTATAGTATTTTCTCAAAAAACTGGTTATTTTTGACTGTTTACAAGTTTTTTGTTTTTGCCAATTAGAAAATCATTAATCTTTTGCAAACACAAACTGAGTTTTGTCCACATTGTTTGTACTTTCAAGAATTGTTATACAGTTGCAATAGCTGCAAAAGCTTTGTGATTATGCAAAGTGGGAAACATAATCTAGTTCCTCATCTTCATCTGACTCATTACCTTGTTCCTCTCCTTTGATTGCTTTGACTATATCAATATCACAAAATTTTTTGCAAATGACAATATCTTCATCAATAACAAATAATACACAATTAAGCTCTCAGTTAAAGTGAAAAACAATTATTTATTGCAGAGTACTTTCGGTTTTAATAAACCATCATTAGATTCTTTATAACAAAACAATATTAATAATTCTTTATAACAAAACAATATTAATAATTCTTTATAACAAAACAAGATTCCATCTTGTTTTGTTATAAAGATGTAATATTTGCACTGATGATGGTTTATTAAAACCGAAAGTACTCTGCAATTAATAATTGTTTTTCACTTTAACTGAGAGCTTAAAACTGTGTATTATTTGTGGTTTTAAAAGTGAAATATGGATAAGTGGAATTGGAAAAATATAAGTGAAGTTGGAAAAATATGGAAAAGTGAAATATATATCCAATATATTTTTGGATATATATTTTAGTTCTTCATCAATATCTAAAGACTCCTGAAAACAAATGTTGTTGTCAAGATTCTTTTGCACAGTACTGGAAACTTCATCAATATCTTTGCTGATAAATTCACTTACAAAGAAACCACAACACTTAAAGCAATTTTCGATTGCAGTTTGTATCACAGTATTGTTCCAGGTATTGGAAAGCAGTCTGATCATGTGCAAAACATTATACTTGGGTAGTCCATCAATATAACTTGTCCTTGGGTAAAACCAAATAAACAGATTTTAGGGGTGTCTAGTGATATAGTTGTTGGTCATTTGCTAAGTTTTCAAGAGTAATTATCTATTCTATAGTATTCTAATTATATCAATATTATTATGTACTGTTAAAATATCAGTAGTTTGACATTAACCTCATTACTGTTGACAGTCTTGTATGCCTTGAAATATTTATTCAAGAAATCTTTCTGAAATGTCAGCATATTTGTCTTTTATCATTTTTTAACATTAAAAAAGCATATAGCTAGATTTGGTATTATAGCATTTTTCATGATCTACATCTGTAGAATTAAATATAAACAATAAAATGAATAAAACAGAAACAATCAAAACAATAAAATATACACAAACAATATTTTCAAAAATAATTTTTGAAGTTATTGTAGACCTTCTTTATCTGCTTAGGCCTACAATAGAATCAAAAACTTTTCTAGAAATAAAAAGCTTCCTGCTTAGAGTTTTGTGTGTTTGTTTGTGTTTTGTACCATAAAACTTATCTCACAAACTGCAAGATATTTTTGTTTTATGCTTTAATGTGTCAAGGCTGAGTTATCAAAGCAAGGCTAATCTCCCCATTACAAATTTTGGTTGAAAAGATCCAATAGTAAAGATTTATCTAATTCACTTTGAAATCACAATTAGCTGTTACAAGAACACACTTCTATATTCCTCTGTAGATTTTAGATTTTTGTGGATTTTAGATTCCTCTGTATATTTTTCATTTTCCTTTTACCAGTCAGACCATGTTTTTTAATAACCATCAGTGTTTCTCTCTCACCATTAGGCTTAAAACTGGAATCATATAGAATTTTAAATGCCTGATCAACTGGTTGCCTCAGTTGAATAAATAGAAATTGCATAATAAATAATATAAATAAATTATAATAAAATATAAGTATTCCAAACATGTATATTCTCTCCCACTCCAGATTTTTTAGTTCTTAATCCCAAATCTTGGATTTAAAAATTCAGAAAAGAATCAAGAATTTCTTGGCATTATTCATTAAAAAGACCCTAGTATGGAATGCTACTTTGATTTGGGAAAGTTCTTTGTTTGAACAACTTTTAGACTTGATTCTTTCTTCATTAATAAAATTTAGCTCAGCCATTAAAATCCTTTACAAGTCATTATAGACCCTTGAATGAGTAACTTTGTGCACCATTGATCAAGTTAATAGAATGTTTGCTCAAGCAAAGGTTCTGTTAACTTGATCAATGGCCCTATCTTATCTTTGTTCAAGCAAAGGTAATGGTTCTATTAACTTACTTCGATTTACTTTTTTCAAAATCTGAAAAATTTGGCCTCATCAGTTGCTATCTTGGAATCAGAAAAACCTGCTTTGATAATATCTGTCTTAAAAGAAAACAAAACTTCTGTATAAATTTTAGGAATAGAATTTAGATGTCATTTAGTTAAATGAAAATAACAGCCTTTTAGATAGGAATAAGAAAATTATAAACTTAAATGAATAAAACTCTAACTAAAAGCTCTTTTGGTATACACCCTAATCAGTTCAAATTCTATAATTCAAAAAATATTCATTTAAAAAATGTGTATAAGAATGCACAGTAAATATTAGAATAACAGTAGTATAATGATTTTAAATACCTAATTTTTTTAAATTTCTTAATAAACTATTTATCAGCATTAAAAATAAATATATAATGAATTTATAAAAAGTATTTAAAACCATTATACTATTATTATTATAATGTTTACTATACATCACTTTTTTTAAACAAATAATTTTTGAATTATAGAATTTGAACTGATGAGGGTGTATACCAAAAATGCTTTTTATTAAAGTATATTCATTTATGTTTATAATTTTCTTATTCCTGTCTAAAAGGTTGTTGTTTTCATTTATTCATTAGATAAGCGCTTCTCAAACTTTTTTCGTTCATGACACCATTTTTCATTACGAGATTTTTCGTGACCCCAGGTATTAAATATGAACGACCCTATTTTTCATTGCGAGATTTTTCGCGACCCCAAGTATTAAATATGAAATATATTACGAGATTTTTCGCGATCCCAGGTATTAAATATGAAATAAAACATAGAAGTACATAAATCATTTACACACTTATTAAAATGAACGTAATCAACCAACTACACTGAAAATTCATATGTTGTCATATGTTAAATATCCAACCAACCACACCGAAAATTCATATGTTGTCATACGTTAAATATTGGAGTTTGTGAAATTACATATAAACTGAAAATCAAGTATTTGAATTTAATTATTGGGCATTTGTGAAATTACATATAAACTGAAATTCAAGTATTTGAATTTAATTTTTGCAAACCCCATTTTGGGCCGCGAAGCGAAATGGGTCACGACCCAAGTGAAATCCAGCATTTCGCTTCGCGACCCCAAATAGGGTCGCGACCCATAGTTTGAGTAGCATTTCGCTTTGCGACCTGGGATCACGACCCATAGTTTGAGAAGTGGGGGTCGCAACCCATAGTTTGAGAAGCACTGATTTATAGCAATTCATCATGACCCCATTTGGGGTCACAACCCATTGTTTCAGAAGTGCTGCATTAGATGATAGTGGTACTTCAAATTTTTTACCTTAAATGGCTGAGTTATTTAGTTCATTTTACCAAAAATAACATTTTTTCCAACAGATTTGGATCTTACTAATGATATCCCATCTGATGTCAGATGGATGTCAGTTTTGGTTTACTAGGAATTATGTACCAATTACTATAAGCCCTCTTATCAGTATATTCCTTCTTAGCTTTTTTCAGATGAATTTAATTCTCTCTACAGACAAATTTTGTTCAGCTATAATCTATTAATACTGGAGACTTTAATGCTTCAGGTTTTGTAGTATGATGCTAATATCAACATCTTTAGTATTTTCCAAAATAATACTCCCTGATTAAACAAAATAATATACACTTAAAACAGACTTAGTATTTCAATGAATCCTCATCCAATAGTTTATTTTTATTTGATGTTATTAATGCTCCACAGTATTAGAGAAAATGAAATTGGATAAGGGATGATATGGGAAAGCTATTTTAAGGATATATCCTTAAAATAGCTTTCCCATGTGATATCTTCCTATACAAGTTGGAGGCTAATTAAAACAAAAGTTTATCTGATATTTTAAAGGGATCATTGCTACTCAGTACTATTCCAAACTATAGCACAGCATCTTATACTTTGGTTAGAGCAGAATCATAGCTCCTTTTGTTCCAGAAAGGAAATTTGATTATGGATTTCCAATTTTAGATTTCTTTCTATTAAACGGGTGGCCAACAGGTCAATCGTGGGATGATTTGCATTCGATCTTTGTAAGTTATCGAATGACTCTCTTACTGTATAGGGCCTTCTCTAGACAACTAAAGCCAAACTTTTGCTTTATTGCTGAGTATGCTCCAAAACAGAATAGCCGGTAGCAGCAGAGTAGTGCCTTCTCTAGACAACTAAAGCCAAAATTTCACTTTATTACTGAGTATGGCCCAAAACAGAATATCCGGTAGCAGCAGAGTTGAGTATGGCCCAAAACAGAATAGCCGGTAGCAGCAAAGCATTTAGACAAAATTCTAAAATTGCCGATGATGCCAACATGACGCCTATGAATTGACAGTTGTGAGAGTTGAAATGAATTATTGTATTTGAGATTTATGAGTAAAATAAAAGGAAAAAACTGTCACCATTGCCAGATATCTCGTTTTGGGCTAATGTCGTTTTGGGATATGTGGTTTTGGTCCTATCTTTACTCTCATCATCAAACGAAGAATTTCAAAGGTAGATCGCGAACTCATTGTTAACATATAAAGTTGATCTTAATGACAAACAAGTTGGCCATCCCTGCTATAAGACATACAAATAATTGGAGTTTTTGAATAAATCAATGAAATTAACTAATACTTATTTTTACATAAATATTTTAAGGCTATATCAAATTTGATTTATAAATTTAAATCCTAATTATTGTATTAATAATTTTTAAACATATTGTGGTAACTAAATGAAATTTTATTTTTCAGGTATAAATGTACCTCGAAGTCGTTTTCTTCCTGTTAAAAAAACTTCTGATCTTCTTTTAGTTATGAGCAATTTATATCATATGAGTTATGGTTCATTGACAATGAGCCCGCAACGAGCATTTCCTACTGTTCCTCTTGTTAAATTAGGAGATAATCATTTTTCTAAGGTAAATAATGCTAAATTTTAAAATATATTATCTTTCTTGTATTGTGAAGGAACTATTTAGCTAAATTAACTTATCATTCCCTTAAAAAACTCAAACTCAACTTAAAAATTTGTGTTTGCTCATCTCTACTTAAAATTTTTACTTTTATAGTTTTTGATAGCAGTGTAATAGTGAAATGACATTAACTGAAATGATGTTAAATAAAAATCTACTGTAGAAAGGAAAATCAAAATATTTTCATATTTTTCTTTATATTGTATAGCCTTACTATATAAAGGGAAAATATGAAAATATTTTGATATTTTTCTGTTCAGATAACCATATTATTATTTATAAGATGTTTTGAAATATGCCAAATGTAATCATAATAATCTATAATAAACTTTTAAATTGAAATGCATACAATCTCAGATAATTCTGAATTATTAGCAAATATTCCATGTTTTATTTTACATTTTTGCACTATAAGCAAAAATGCTATAAGTGTAAGTAAAGCTATAATGTATAAGCTAAAGCTGTAAGCGTAGGTCTTGCAGTGTTTATAGTGATGATGCAGGCTGGATTTTGTTCTGAATGCCATCTAAATTTCTGAATGTTTGACTTGGAATCTTCAGTTCATTAAAAGAATATATTCAAATAAAAATTTTCTTCTAAACTTCCTCTGAAATTTTCTAAAATTATGAATTTCTAAAAATAAAAATTCTTAAAATTTTTTAATAAAAATTCTTAAAATTTTTTGAAATATAAATAATATAAACTTATTAAATAATACAGTTTATTTTTACTGTATCAATAACCATATATTGTTATAAGTGTTGTCAAAATTCTACACTATATTTTAAAAATTTATTCAATATCTATTGGTAGGAAATCCACTTATTAAAAAACTGCTATCTTTAGCTGCAATTTTAATTGTCACTATTGTTGTCAAACTTGATATGTATATAATTTTTCATTTCTTCCATTATAATAAAGCAATGATTATCACATTGTCATCTAATCCTTATTAATTATGTTAATACAATTCAAATTCATATATAGAAATAATGTTATATATCTAATTATTTTATTATTTTGATAACTGTTTAAACTATTTTCAGTTTAGTAAGAATAAATTTTTAAATATGTTATAATGAATGATTGATTATGACTGTTTATTAAAAAATTCTTTGTATACATTTAAAACAATTAAAAGTTGATTCTAGTGAAAATTTTTGTTAATTATTAGTGTACAGTGAGTGATCGGTTAACGAACAGTTCGGATAACAAACACTTTTTCGAAAGATTTTTGTTCAGTTAACGAACACATTTTCGGATAACGAACACCTCACAGAACAAACTGTGTGACCTGTGGACTGACAGAATGACAGGTCAGCCAGATGGCTGCATGGTAAAGCTGTGGCTTATCATTATGGATGATCCGGGGTCCCACTCCTCCAATTTTTTGGGAGGGATCTGGGCCCGGCCCATTGAAACCCAGCCTTCAAACTTCTGGTTAACCTCATCATGGGTATTGATCAGCATGTGATGATGGCGGATTTATAAGTGGCCATCACCAGATAAAAATATTCCATGAGGATATTTTGGTTTAAATAACCTAACCGAATGACAGACTTTGGCCTTGCACATTCGTGGACTTATGGGTAAGGATGGAAGAACAGTAGTTTTTCCCAATTAAAATGAACTCGGAGACAATGTAAAACAAATCAAACATTTATTAAAGAAGGTAAGAGAGAGATTTTACAATATTTTGGTGTTAGAATGGCACCCATACCATATTGAGGTCAATAAGGTTGGTGATCTCTGCCACGACAATGCTATTAATCACTTCCGAAAAATCCTGAAGGAGAGAAAAAAGATCGATATTGGACAGATTCTTTATCGGAAAATAAACATAATAGATGAAAATGCAAGTCTATGTATGTATATATTATTGTTATTACATATAAATAAACATAGTAAGAAATTATATAATTTTTTATTTATGTTTTTTTGGGTCTCCGGAACGAATTAATCATATTCCCATTAAAAAAGCCTATGGTAAATCGATGATTGGTTAACAAACAATTCGGATAACGAACATTGTCTTTGAACGGATTATATTCATTAACCAATCACCCACTGTATTAAATATAAATGTATTGGATTTAATATTTTTCATTTAAAAACAATAATAAAGTCTAAGAAATTTATATTTATTTTACAATAGGTAAGAGAATTCTTAAGAAGATTTGCTAGTATTCCAGATATGTTGGAATTAGATCATTTGACAGTTTCTGGAGATGTAACATTTGGAAAAGGAGTGTCTTTGAAGGTAAATTATTTCATAAAATTGATATGTAAATTTAATATTTTCTAGAAACATATTTATCAAACTTTCATAAAGTATCTCAAGTTATGTAAATATTCTAAAATATTTTACACAATGAGTGGGAAAAAAAAAATTTTTAAAGAAGTTGAATTTAACATTACTTTTATTGCATATATCTATTTACTGTGAATAAATATATGTATATTTTAATACAGTGCAGCATTATTGATCCATTAATATCAGAACATATGATATATAGGTTATGAATTTTCATGAGATACAGATTTTCAATAAAAATTTTGAATTGATAAAACACAAAGAAATTGACAATTTGAATGGTTTTTCCATATGAAGAAAATTTTTCCAAAATGTGTCAAATCTATGCCACTTTTAAGATACATTCATTTTTCTTACAGAATTTTTTTCATAAGAACTGTTGATTTGTATTTTTAATTACCATATATACATATGTATAAGCTAAAAAAATTTTGGAGAAGAGTTAGCTTATATATGAGGGCAGCAAAAAGATAAGATTTTAGGATTCATCAACTCAGTGATTCTGTTATGCCTTTGTACCATGCAATCTGCCATATTTATTCCTAACAAAGAATCTTATTGATCTGTTTAAATTTTTTTTCTTTTTGTTAAAAATATGTAGATATGTATTGCTTTTTTTTTCAGTTAATATTAATGAAATGTAGCAAGCCCTAACTTTTCTGATAAACAATATTTGCATTTTCTGTAGTTTTGATCATATTAGAAAATATAGGATTATTATTTTGCAGCTGATTTCAGACATCAGATTTCCATTTTTGGTAATCACATGTCTGCTGGTTTGCTTCCAGTTCACATCAATTGTAGCAAACTTTGTTATATGTTTTGACTCAGATTTCCTATCATTTAAATTTTGTTAAATATTTTTGTTGAAATTCAGAAATGTTTAGTATTTCTTTGATATTTTCTGGCAAACAAACAATTCAATAAAATTGGTATTATAAAGAAATATGACCAGATATGACATGTGACAGTCTTGTCTTGTTCTCTTTCCAGCTTTCTCTATTCATTATGATATTTCAATTAGGGATTGTTTCCTGGGATTCTAGAATCCCGGGATCCTGGTTCATTTTGGTTGTGGGATTTATCCCGGGATTTCCTGATCTGAATTACTAACTTTAATACTTAGTCTTACTGTACTAATCAACACTTACAGTCTTACACAATACATACACATTATATATTGCAGCATTCGAGAAAACGTGAGTAATTAGGTTAATGAAAATTGTTTAAGTAATTTGGAACATTTGAAATTCGTGCAGTAACTCGTCTTGGGTTTTCTTTTTCTGAATCATCGCAATCTGATTCATCACATTTCGACTGCAAGAAAAGGCTGACAAAGAGAGTGAAAGACAGTTGAGTGAGCAGACTCTGTGAGAAATTGGTGTGTCAAATCAAAAAAACAAACTGAATGTGTTTCTAAAGACCCTCAAAATGAAGCTGAAGATCAATCACTTGCAAAGAATATATCCAAGTAGTTCGAAATCTTTGAGGCAACTGGTGAAAAAACAGCAAATATAATAAAATTAATGGACACTCTCGAATCTATACCACCAACAACTGTAGAATCTGAAAGGTCCTTTTCAGCTGCAGGACTACTTATAACTAAACTTAGAACTAGACTCAGCAATAAAAGTGTAAATTGCCTGTTTTTCTTATGTTCATGTTAAGTTCAAAATTCTTAGGAAATCCCGGGATCCTGGGAAAATAACATTTTTTATCCCGGAATCTCTGGATTACCAAAATCTGGGAAAAAGACAATCCCTAGTTCCAACCTTAACTATTCGAATTCCATTCATCATTTACAGGGTGCGCCAGCTAAATCCGGAAAAATTTCAAATTGAATTTCCCGCCATATTTGACACTCAGTACTCACTAGCCTGTTATAGTTTAAAAAGAAAATGTTAATGTTCTGAAAAGTAAATTTTGGACTCGTTTCAATTTGTAACATATATATATATATATATCTGAATAAATAAAATGCTATGAAATATTCAGTTTTAATTGCATCTTCAAAAGTCTCGGGAAATCCCGGGAAAATAACATTTTTTATCCCAGAACCTGGGATTACCGAAATCCGGGAAAAGACAATCCCTAATTTCAATGCTATAAATCGGGCACTTTAAGCAAGTAGCCATATTTATTCCACTAGTGAACTGGATTTGGAAAATTTTTTTTTTTTTATTTCAATGAATATATTGTTCTATTGAAATATTTGAAAGCTGATAATCAGCTTATATATAGGTTTTGATATTTTTACTAATTTTAAACTTTGATATAAGAGGATTCAGTTTATACACAAGTATATATGGATTTTGTTGTGAATTAATAATAAATATTAGAATATAAAAAAGAAAAATGTTTTGAAGTATTAAAGAAAATAGTTTAGATGTTCATGACATTATCATCATAAATAAATTTATAAAAATTAACTAAAATTTTAGTTTAAAAATATTTGATCTGAACATCATATATTGTTAACAAAATATAATGTAAAAAATAAGAATATATTTAAGAAATTAAATTTAAAATATTTTTTTAAAAAGAATTAAATTAATAATTTCTGATAGAAACTAATGATAGATACAAATGTAAAAATATGTAGTGAGATTGAACATGATGGAAAAACTTTGTTAATGATCTATTGATGATAAATATGTTTTATTGTAGAATAAATATTTTACTAAAATACATATATAATATTATACAGACACTCTCTGACTTGATTTATATAAATTTTTTCTGCCATTGCAACTTAAAAAAAAAATCATGGAAACATATTTTACATTCTCTAGAAAATAAACAGAGGACTTATTAGGAGAGCATAACTGCAAATGCTAAGTTCTTTAATTTAACCAGATGGCTGCATGGTAAACCAGTTGCTTACACTTTGGAAGTTCAGATTCAATTCCTAGTCCCATACCTTCAGTTTTCAAAAGGGATCCAGGTCAGCTCATTGATTCCAATACTTAAACCTTCTGGTTGATCCTCTTATAGGTATTAGCCAGTATATGATAGGCTCCAAAAGTAACTCCCACCAAAATATATAGCTCTAAATTGGCTGCTTCTGAATCAGATGTACTGTCAAATTCAAATGAACATAATCAACTTAAAAACCCTTCAAAATGGACACACAACATTCATTATATTTATATTATAATTTGTCTTTGTTTTAACCTGTCGCATGCTGGAAATTAATAAAATTAAGCTTAATATGCAATATATACAAAATATAATTAATATGCAAAAAATTAAAATTATCATATCTTGCTTAATTTTTATCAAAATCTTATGAAATTTTTACTATTTATTATGTTTTTTATTCTCTTTCCTAACAATGTAAGTATTTTTTGAATCATAAATCAGAAATTCTAAGAGGGTGCACGCAATCCAAATGATCCTAAACAAACAAACTTCCCCTGGCAGTTTATTTTTTGAATTAACTGCCAAATTAATTCAATTCAAATTTAAATTAATAACTAGTAAACCCGTTGCAGCTATGCCAGCAATAAACGAATATATCGGTAATTGATGAATGACTTTTATAATTTAATGATTTCAAAATTTAATGCAATTATTAAGCAAATTTTTTTATTTTTAATTAAAGTTTGTCTTATTAATTAAGAACATATTTCTTTATAAAAATTAATTACAGAAATTTTCGGGATAACTGTAAAGTACAAATTATAAATTATCTGAAGCACTCGCTGATGATTCTGCAATATATAATTAACCATGAGAAAATACATTTTTTTTTTCCTAAATAAATTCCACTTGAATTCAAAGATTTATCTCGAATCTTAATTAAAGTGGGTGATTGGTTAACGAACTGTTCGGATAACGAACATTTTTTTGAAAGATTTTTATGTTTGGTTAACGAACACATGTTCGGATAACAAACACTTCACAGAACAAACTGTGGGAACCGCAGACTGACAAAATGACAGGTCAGCTGGATGGCTGCATGGTAAAGCTGTGGCTTACCATTCTGGAGGATCCAGGGGTCCAACTCCTCCAATTTTTAGAAGGGATCTGGATCTGGACCATTGAAACCCATCCTTCAATCTTCCGGTTGACACCATCATGGGTGTTGGTCAGCCTGTGATAATGGCGGCTCTATAAGTGGCCGCCGCCAGATAAAAATATTCCATGAGGATAGTTCGGCTTAATTAAACTAACGGAATGACAGGCCTCTTAGGTCTTGAGCGCTCGTGGACTTATGGGTAAGGATGGAAGAAAAGTAGTTTTCCCGATTAAAATGAACTCGGAGACAATGTAAAACAAATCAAACATTTATTAAAGAAGGTAAGAGAGAGATTTTACAATATTTTGGTGTTAGAATGGCACCCATACCATATTGAGGTCAATAAGGTTGGTGATCTCTGCCACGACAATGCTATTAATCACTTCTGAAAAATCCTGAAGGAGAGAAAAAAGATCGATATTGGACAGATTCTTTATCGGAAAATAAACATAATAGATGAAAATGCAAGTCTATGTATGTATATATTATTGTTATTACATATAAATAAACATAGTAAGAAATTATATAATTTTTT
>AYEL01084786.1:0-37945 GCA_000484575.1 Olivierus martensii
CGAAATTTGAATCGATGTCATCTTTCAGATGTATAAACACGCCTACCAAATTTTGTTTATCTAACACAAGTCTTTCTTGGTGTTGGGATTTTTTTTTCTGTCAGTGTATATAAATCGGTGCAATGATTTGACTGAAAAAGGGACATCCAGCCAGCCAGCCACGTTTGACTATTAGAATCAAATTAAAATTATATATATTAATGTTTATAGACTATTTTGACTTTTATAGCAAATTATCTAAGATATATAATAGATAAGATATAATAGAGAAATTAATTTGAAGCATTTAAAATAAAACATCTTTTACAAATAAGATAAAACATCAATATTTAACCATCACTTCTGGATTAAGAATTATCCCTGAATAATCCACAGCATGGATAATCCAATCTCAGATAATCTGCAGTTTATTTATTGTATTTGCTTTTATTCACTTTTTAGTCAAAATATATAATGCATTCCTAATTTAAATTTGAAATAAAGTAATTTTTACAATAAATTTAATCTTAATGAAACTTAAATTGTGAGCAATAAAAACATTTTGATGGTGTACTATATAGTAACTGATTAGCAATAGTTACCATGTTTTATCTACTGTACATCCTGTGGAATTATCTTTATTTACTAATATATATTATATTACATTTATAAATAGGAATATTTCACAAACAGTTATATAGATAATTGACATTTTGACTATAACTTAGTTCTATGCAATGATAAATTTAATTGTAGAAAATTGCAATCTATTGCAAATATTGTGATATTGAAGTTTTGCAAATTATACTCAGATCATTCTTATTTAAATATATTTTTTAAACTTGCAATTATAGGCAGAAGTTTCTTTTTTTATAAGTGAATTAGTAAATATGCCTATCAAAAATGACAAGTAAAATTTAAAAAAACTAAACTCTAACCCAAGAGAATAATAATTGCAATAATATCTTTTTCTAATATGAAGAAATTGAGAGTAAAACCCATACACCATATTCAAATGTACTATTGTATTTATGAAATATGATATCAAATTTTTCATGGTAATAACTGAAAAAATGAGATCTACATCAAGTTTTGTAAAAATTATTAAAATGGCATTATCATAAATACAAAGTTTCAAAAAACTTTGTATTTATAATAATGCCATTATCAAATCAAAAATTAATTCAAAATTTCAGGATATCTACTGGAAATATTTTTATAAGGAGAATCCAATTATTACATAAACATAATTTTGATATTTTAGACCTCATATCTTCATGTAAGTAATTCTTGGTCCCATCTTAAATTATTTAAGATTTTATTTCTCTATCCCTGCCTCTGCTATTTAAAAATAAGTATAAAAACATTTTATAAATTTGTAAACATTTAGTTATTTTAAAATAATTAACTCTATCATTTTCTACTTTTTTTATATATAGACATAGATAAAAGCTCAGTTTTTTAGGTAGAAATTATAATTGAGTTATTATTTAAATAACTGTTTTTAATTCAACTTAAATTTATTTTATTTATATATGTAAACTAAAAACTACTGAAGAGGGCTTAAGCAAAAGCACTCTAGTTTCTTTAAAAAGTAAATATATAGTACAAGCTCAATTTTTAAGGATAAATCTATTGTCTATATTTAAAGTTTTTAATCTTAAATGACAATAAATATAACAGAAAAATGTGTAAAATATAACAAATTTGAAATATAGTGCATGCATATTGTACAGAGTTCTAGAGTGCAAATTATATTTTTAAATTAAAATACTTTTTAAGTCATATGTAAAACATTGAGGCAACTCCATGCCTCAAGTAAGAAATCACAAGATTTCTTTACTCCTCCTCCCTTTAAAATGGTTATGCAATGCTTGAACATCCCTAAACATTATTTCTTTAATAAATATTGATTCTCTTCAATCATTTTATATTGAAACTCAGAATAAATTGCTATGCTAATAGTTTATCAGTTCAGCTACTACTATTTATCATAAATAGTTAATTTCATTTTCACAATTTCATTTTAACTTAACAGGAAAGAAAATATGAACAAAAAATATCCAAAAAAAGTGCTCATAGAAAACAAACACACCAATGATATCTATTAGTTTTAGTTAATAAATGCCACTAGAATGAATTAATGTTTAAATATTATCAATAGGGTTTTTTCCCTGGGATCCCGGGAAATTGTAAGATTTTCACACTTTTTGTATTCCTGGGAACTACCGTGCAGATAGAAAAAATTATAAAGTACAATTAAATATGATCCTGAAGACTGTACGAGAGTTATTATCGCAAAGAATTTAATAATTTGCAATATGGAAAAGCATGTGGGCGTGGTTTACTAACAGAGTTGCATTACATCTGATCACGGATTATACTTAATTGATCTGTGGGTGTGACACATGTTGGCAATTTGGTTGGTTTGTTTACTACTTTTCCTTCTTATGAAGCCAACATAAAATTTGCATTATTTTTCATAATTAAGGAACTTTTTAAAGGATCAAAGCATGAGACATGCCTAAATTAGATTAAATACAGATAGTCCATGACTTGTAATAGGATTCAATTCCAATGATTAGATTGATATAAGCATAAGCTTAGAAATATTCTATATTCACCACGGCCAAATTATGGCTCTTTAGTATACATTCAATGAAGCTCCATATCATGAACAATCAACAATTAGTATGAAACAGTACCGATTTAATTTAGCTACCATATATATTGTACTCTAATATAAGCCAAAAAGTTTTTCCGGGAAGAAATTTTGAAGAAAGGAGTCAGCTTAACTCTTTCACTGCCAACTATTTTTTTTAAATTAAGCCTAATTGATATGCAAAAATTAAATTAAAATTTTGAAATTGTGCTAAATTTTTGTTGAAATCTTTTAAAATTTCCAGTATTTATAGCATTTTTTGAACTCTTTCTAACAATGCAAGAATTTTTTTTGGAATTTTATATTTTTGCAACTTTTCATTCCATATATGAGAACAACAAAAAGTTTTTAATATGAAATGTTAGCCATCCAATGAAAGAATTGATATTTTTAGATAAAGAAAGTCCTTTGAACAATACAATATAAAATTATATTATTTTATATTGTATTGTAATATAGCTGTTTACATTTATTATTTAAATGTAAACAATACAATTATAATTATTAAATTTATGCTCCTTTTAAACTTTAAAATAGACTTTTAACTTTTTTTATTTTAATTCAAAATGGCAAATCATTTTATACACTGAAACTCTCTTATCTATTAACAATTCATTAAAGATTTTATTTTGTTCAATTAAAAATATAAATTTATATTTAAGCTTTAAAATTTTTTAAACTTACATCATGCATATGTTTAAATTCTTCTGGATGAGTGAATGCAGGAAATTCTGATTTGTCCAAATATCCATCATTATTTACATCAGCTTTCTTGAATAATTGTTCATCATTTCTAAGCATCTAATAATTTTATAAAGTTCAAAAACAATTAATAATCAAAATATACAAACAATTGCTTTATTGTAATTCATGTTTATTATTGTAATATATTTAATAAGTAAAATTATATCATCAATAATATATTATAATTTTTTAAAGTTTAAATATTTTCAAGGAATAAAGAAACATTGTGCTTTATTTACATTTCCCTGTCTATAATGCTTTTTTAATGAAAAAAATTCTAATAAGTGGTAATTAGACCATGAATTAACATATTATCCAGTCATCCCCTGAAGTTACGATTCTGATAAAATGATAACATTAATTAAGACAGTGTAAATTATGAGAGTTTTCCCACAAATCTAATGTTAAAATGGAGTGATTTGTTCTATACAATAAATTTTGATCAAGAAAACATTTATTCTTTATTTATAGAAAATTTACTAAAAATATGAAATCTGACAAACTGAATAACAATTTAGGAAAGAAGAGACATTTCATTCAAATGAATCAGTGTTTTCATACATTGGTCCAGATTATCCTGAATATGGACTATCAGTCTGAATTAACAAAATGTTACTATAATATTAATGCCTATAATATAATAAATAAAAGAAGAGATAGTTGTACATACTGATGAATGTTATAAAATAATCTCAGAACTCTGAAATCCCATGATTAGAAGTCACTTAATTTCAGGGTCAGTATTGTCTAAAATCATCTAGGATCCCAATATTCAAAATCCTGGGACTGAAATATGCTATTCAATATATTTCAGTGAAAAATGGGTGACATTTTGAAATGCATTATAATTTTTTTTTCATTCAATGTAATTTAGTAGTCAATTTATAAAAATTTCTTAGGAATGTTACACAGTTATAAACCAGAATAAGTGTATTTCAAAGTATTGTTTTGAAGATTAGGTAGATTCAGTAAACTCTTTGAAGAAATCTGAAGATGTAGAATTTGGAATTGATTGCAAATCTTACAAGTGGTAAGTGACTGCTTTACCATGTAGCCATTCAGCTGACCAAAAGATTGTAGTTTTTATCAACACTTTTTAGTAATTAGCATTTATATTTAATTATTATGAAGTTACCAATATATATAAATTTATATCAAAAATTTGACATAAATTTCTATACATAAATTTATATCAAAATTTTGATTATCCAATTGATTTATCTTATAATTTTGGAAAATTTAAAGTATCTATTATTTGATTTAATTTCAATACAGGTATCCCTCATTATACGTGATCTCACTTTACATGCTTTCATTATGATGTGATTTTAAAAAGTAAATTAACTTTTTAAATAAAAAAAATTTTTCTTTAAAAATTGTCACATGTAGATGAGACAAATGTGGATGAACTGCTCAAGTCCCATTCATCAGAGCTTATTAATGAAGAATTTCTGGAAATGGAAAACAATGTGAATGATGATGTTTTCCATTTCCAGAAATCAGGAGCCCTTTGTTGATGAGGCAATCAAACAGTTTTCAACAAAATAAATGACTAAATTTTTTAAATGCATTGACAGTGCCATCAGAATAATTGAAGAAAATAATCTTAATGAGACTAAAAGTGCCAAAGTTATGAGAGAAATTCAGAATTCTTTAATTTGTTACAAAGAACTTTATAGAGAGAGGAAGAATATTGCCCATCATCTGAGTCTCGACTGTTTCATTAAAAAAGTTGAAGATCATCAACCTATCATCCTAGGGACTTCAAGAGAGCAAGAAAATCATGATCCAGATTCATCAGATCCAAGTTATTCATCATCGGATTGAAGACTGTCAGAAGTATATAGTGTTTAGGTGTTTATGACATGTATAAATTAAAATTCATTCATCCAACCATTCATTCATTAAAATTTATGTATTTTATTTATAAGTTTAAATAATTCATTCATTAAAATTTCTTTTGCTCACAGGTATAAAGTTTTCATTTTTTATCCTTTTGAAGAAACCCCTATCCTTATCTCATCCATACTAAATTCAATTCACTTTTATGCAATTTCATGTTATGTGATTATTTCATAGAACCAATTAATTGCATAAAGTGAGGAACACCTGTATTAATATTTTATTTAAAATAAGAATTATAACTCACCTGGTAATCTGAATTTTCATCCGTATCTGGAGTCAGTTCATTGTCATTATATATCCCATATGTTTCAGATTTATGCTCTTCCCAAGATATTTTTCCATCTTCATTTACATCATCATCTTCCATTTGTTCATTTGCTTCTTCTTCTGTCAATTTTCTGAAAGAAAAATGATAAGCACAGTTATATTATATACAGATCAACTCTGGTTTATGAGATTAAAGCATTTTTGGAAAATGCTTGCAAATTGAATTCTCATAAATCAAGGATTAAATTGCCATTGACTTAATTTGTTATATTATTGATATGATGCTCAAAAGTCATTTACTACCAGAGGTTATTGGTGTGTTATCACATCAATGGCAGGGACAAATCAGTGAATATTTAAACTGCAATTTTGTGGGTGCTATTCATATTAATATAATTTTTTCACTTTATTTATGTTTCTCACTGAGAGTATTAATCTATGATGATGGTTCCTATAATTTTTGGCTGAAATTTTTTTTATTTTTTAATTATTTTATTTTAGGGCTTAATGAAAATTTCTTTGAATATCTTTCATTAATTTTCTCCTTTTCTTTCTCTATATTCTAAGCTACCATATTCATATTGCTCTGATTATATATTGAAATAAAATTAATTACTGAAATTTTTTGCAAAAACAAATTTTTTAAAGGATGGATTATAAACTCTTAAAATTTAAAAATATTATAGATAATGCCAAAATATTGCTTAATTTCATTAAAACAAGCAATATTTTTATTAATCATTAATTTTTTTTTCCATTTTCACAATGTATTTTGTTGAAAAATAAAAAAATACTAATGCAAACAAAGATCCACCATTAAAATGGTATGCCACCTTTATTATTTTATTGCAATCACTCCTTTCCTATCAAGGTTCCTGTCAAGTCCAATTCAGAAAGTGTAGTGTCACAAGTGAATCTACCCTAAACCATCTGGAATCCAAATAGAGCAAAGGAAAGAATATTATAGTTGTTTATGTATGAGAGGATTGATTTTTATAATGTTTGATTTTTTTATATAAAATCAGAAAATTATAAAATATTAAAATAAAAATTATTTAAATATTATCAAGTATTATAAAATTAAACCAGGCTTTGAAAACAATTTCTCCATCAGTTGAAGCAGAAAGAGCATTTTCTGCTGTTGATTTGTTTATTAACAAAGGCTAAGTGCTAGCCTGAGCAATAAGAGCATTGATTGCTTATGTTTCCTCAAATCATACTTTAGAATAAGTGATAGTATATTTTATTTGTATTTTGTAGTTCGTATTGTGAATTAGTCATATAGTATTGATTGCTTATGTTTCCTCAAATCATACATTAAGAATGAGTGATGTCAATTGTAAATTAGTCATATATAAAGGAAGATCGGAAGAGCGGTTCAGCGATAAATTTTGGAATTTATTAATGTCATCTTTTGTGTGTTTTTTATTGATATTTATAAATACCACTTTTTAGATTTTATTAAATTTTAATGCTCATTCCCGGGAATGGATTTTATGTTCCCGAGTTTTCCCAGGAATGAAAAAAAGTTGAGAAATCAGAAACCCTAATTATCAACACATGGTTTAGATTTTGAAATATTAAGTAAAATTAAGGTCCTATAAGCTAGTTCAGATTTTATTTTATTTTGATTTGGGATCTAGTTGTCAATTTGATTAAATCTATCTGATTTAAAAAATCATATAATTATTTTCATTAAAATTGAAGAAAAAATTTATTGGTTAGATTAATGCATTTGGAACAATTTATATACAATATTGTATCTTTAATGGCATATGATCATGTGAACCAGTCTAATCACTAAGCCTATCAAAGTTTAAGTTAAAAATCATATTTAAGATATATAATAGATAGCAAATTAGATATACGGCATATTATACATTAAAAATAAAATTATTACAACCTTTGAATATAAAATATGAATTTTAGGAGATTAACAAAATAATATATAGCAGAGAACTCAACATTCACTATTAAATGCAATAATTGTAAACATTATAATCCCACAAAACATGAAACTGCTCATTTTCTAAATGATATAGCTATTTAAACCAATAATATCGCTTGCTATGCATATCATGTAGTTATTATAATACAATGAGATTGCTCAAATAGCATTACTCTTCCAAGTTTATATTTTTATATATACTGTATAGATAATTTACAATAAAGGATCCAATATTCAATTTGGTATTTATATTATAAGCAAATTATTATTTATAGTTGTTATATTTTTTAACACACACCAAAAATATTACAGTATGAGTACTCTAAATATGATGCTCTGACTCATAACTTGCATGTATTACACAATTACCAATGAAGGAAATTTATACTTAAAGCAATCACTAATGATTTTGCAATAATGGCACCTATCTCAGCATACAGCACTTCTTCAATTAACTGTTTTGCTTCAGGCAGGTCTTTCTTTTCTGAAACAGTTGCAGTGAAATCATATATTATAAAGAAATTCACTTTAATAGGGAAATCTGTACAAATTCTTTAACTGCATATTATATAAAAAAATTTAAAATGGGAAAAATTTAATTTCTATAGTCAATAAACATTATCAGGAAAGTCATTTTCTACCTTATCCATCTCTACTGATTGAATTTAATAAAAAATAATAATAATTTAAAAATAATACAAATACAATAGCATTTTAGTGCTATGTTTGTATTTGTTTAGTGTTTATATTATTTTTCTGTAAAAGCAGAGATATAGATTTATTTTTCATTGTTTATTTTTTGATTCAAATTTTTATATGAAAATATATATTCTGCTTTTGTTTTTTACTTAATATTTTAATTTTTATTGGAATAAAAAGTCTTGGCAGACTTAAAATATATGTTTTTCTTATTGTAATGAATAAACAATGTTTATTCAACATTGCCGTATTTTTTCTGTTGCTTATTACTATATTTCTTCTATTAAATATTCTGAATTTTGATGTTTGGGGAATTAAACTTCAATTTATTATAATATGCCCATAGGAATTAATGTTTCAAGTTATGACAATTTGAACTATGATCAAATATTTTAAACACAACTCTTTTATAATTTGGAGATTCCATTTCTAGATCCACTTTACATCAGTGTAAAGTTGGGTCTTGAAAAATGCTACACATACTGAAATGATAAAATAAAAGTTGTATATACTGAAATGATATAAGTCAAAATGTAATTTCCATAAAAATTGTTGAAATATGGAAGATGGATAATTGGCACCATTTTCAATAAATATAAAATATACAAGCAGCATATTTAGTTTACCTATTTCATATTGGGAGAGATAATTATACTGAAGTTATTGCTAAAAAAAGTATATTTCCTATGCTGTAAAAAAAAATAAAAGATGTATCAATGCATATGTGTCTCTCATTACTCATATACCACTATAATGCAGAGTGAAGCAACTTATACTGCATATTCTAAAATTTAAGAAAATAATGTTTAGATCAGGCATGTCAAACTGATTTTAATTCAAAGGCCATTTAATAAGCCTGTAAGATTGCTGCAGGCCACATCACACATAAATTTTTTTTAATTACATTTTAGAATAAGGATTCAAAAATATAGATAGGGTAATTAAATACATTGTATAATCAATTGAACATATTACAAAAATATATAATTATTACATAATTGCTTTTAATTACATGTATTTTATAATTTAATTCCTCACTATCAATCTTTAATTTTCTATTAAGCGTTAAAAGTCACATTTTCCATACAAAAACAAAAGCTTTCCATAAAAATTTTATAAATTAAAATATAACTACCGTATATACTCGTGTATAAGCCGAGGTTTTTTTTTTTTCTCAAAAAAAAATTTTCTGAAGTGAGGAGGTCGGCTTATACACGGGTCAAAAAAATCAACTTTTTTTTTGGCTGGAGAAATTGAAGTAATAAGCAAGACTATCGAAGTAATATAGGTTATTGAACGTCTCCTGAAGATCAGGAAGGAAATTTTGCAATAATTCATTTAATACAATACCAGGTAAAATTTTATCTTATCCCGAAGCAATCGAGCGTGTCGCGACGCTGTGCTGCCCAATACGACGCGACGCGAAAATTCGACAATCGATCGAGAATCTTACCTAGGATTCATTTTTGAGTGAAAAATATATTTATTTTTCATTATTATAAATTAATATTTCAATCCATTTGCTAGTAATCCATAAATGCTTATTATATTTAACTCATCCATGATTTAATTAAAATAGATTAAAAAGTAACTAAAATAATATTTAAAATAACGAAAAAATAATTATTTAAAAATCTGTACTGAAAAATAACTTTAGTCTATCAAAAAAAGTTCATCGTATACAAAATCAAAACTTCGAAATCGCACGTTTAATGTCTAGAAATCACATTCACACGTCATCCTAACAGTGTATGACGTCGTCATTAGAATGATCCACTCATTTTAAAATACAATCAAAGATTTAAATACGATAACTCAACTCAACGAGACAAAATACAGTACAATGTAAGGGAAAACAAAACTTCGAACGGTCTCTTGGGAGCTGTGTGACGCAGACATATTCCAATAGAATTTTTACTGTGATACTTAAATATGAATTTTTTTTAGAAAAGAAAACAGTTATTCAATAACAATAATAAAAAGAAAATATTTTTATGTAAATTATAAAAATTTATTACTATTCGTTTACTTGATATTTTCTGAAGCTATGTCATTCTCAGATATCAATCTCGCTTCGAAGTAAAATTTTACTTTATCTGCTGTGATCGAGCGCATCGTGCTGCCGAATTCAACCTGCATTTACTGTAGGAGTGCATCAGATAGGAGACCCCGCACTGCCTGATGCGCCACGACACAGAAATTCTTGACAATCATCCAAGAATCTTAAGTAGGCGCACTGTGTTGGATCACTTTAGCTGAATTATTGTCGAGAATTTTTGTGTCGCAGCACATCAGGCGCCTATCTGATGCACTTATACAAATGCAGGTTGGAGTTGGCGGCGCGACGTGCTCGATCGCTTCAGGTAATGTAAAATTTTACCTTTTAAATTATATATACACTCGATCGCTTTGGGTAACGTAAAATTTTACCTTTTAAATTATATATTATAACGTAAAATTTTACCTTTTAAATTATATATTGGTGTTTGTATTATAAAATTTATTTTATATGTATATATTTAAAGTTTCAATAAAATATTTATTTTTGTAAATGGCATTATATCGATAGTCAGAAAATCAAAGACATCTCGCGTATAATTTATCGGTTTCAAATTTTGCAGAATTTTAATTGCTAAAGTCAGAATTTATCAGTTTCAAATTTTTTGGGACACGGGTTATGCATTTTTACCGATTTTTAAACTCTGAAGTCGGAGGGGGATCGGCTTATATTCGAGTATATACGGTATTTACATTTTAAAAATAAATTAATAACACAACAAATAAATCTTTAACAAGCCCATTAGTGTGTCCTTTGTACACATCCTTCAAAAAAGGATTGTTTGGAACTTGATTATTGTATTTGTCTATCCAAAAAAATGCATGTTCTCATTTATGGCTTCTTGGTAAGAAATTTTGCACAAAATGATGTAGTCCTTGCAGGAAAGCAGTTAGTTTGCAGTTGTAGCAGGTAGTCATCTGTATGTATATGTCCGACAAGGCCAATAGAAAAAACTCATGCAATTACATTACATTAAAATCAAACTAGTGTATAATAGTATATGACATAGCTATGAAGTGAGTGTTACTTCCTATTATCTAATAACATATTGTTCTGATTTTCATTTATTTAAGAGTGTTGAGGGCCACAAAAAAACCACATCGAGGGCCACATGCACCTGCGGGCGGCCAGTTTGACACCCCTGGTTTAGATAAAAAAACTATATTTATTTTAATGTAATGTACAGGATACAATAAAAATAAAAACTAACTTGCTTTTTCTCAAACACCAAGATTTAAAATTGTTCAAAAAACATACATTATCATACATACATTAAATTCATACATTCAAATTAATATCATACACCAAGATTTAAAATTGTTCAAAAATCAGCCCTATATGCAAGTTATTATACAAATTTATTTACTGCATAACGTTTTCGGACTATTTTTAGTCCCTCTTCAGTGCTACAGTCTATCTGCTACATTCTTTTTACAGAATAGAACAATACAGAAAGTATTGTTCTGTTCTGTAAAAAGAATGTAGCAGATAGACTGTAGCACTGAAGAGGGACTAAAAATAGTCCAAAAACGTTATGCAGTAAATAAATCTGTCTAATAACTTGCATATAGGGCTGATTTTTTGAACAATTTTAAATCTTGGTGTACAGGATACTCTGCTGTAATGTACTAATTGGAACTGGGAAAACTGAAAGTACATTAAATGAGTATAGGAATAATAATATACAGTTCAGACTAAAGATTTACAGTTGATATCTATACCTAATTTGTGAAGTATCAGATATTTCTCAATTGCTTTATGAAACATATTTCCATTTTAATTATTATTTAACTTACACCATTAATATTTCACTTTCATTTGACTTAATAGTCATAAACCAAGCAGTGAAAGTTTTTGTCCATGATGATAATGCTAACTCAATCTAATGATATTTCTGCCAGATCAATGTGCAAATAAGCTTAACTATTTGTACAATTAAGATGTTATCTATCATAAACTTTTTATTTACTTTTCATTAATAATGTTCTATTTTGAATGAAAAACTTCAAATTCCCAATAATGACATCATCATTTACATAAGATATTTTAATAATGGAGTTATTCACTTTATATCCTCCAAGTGTCACGTGATTCACGGGACAGTCTTGAATTTCCTGAAGCAATCCTGCTGTCCCACCCACTATAGCCAAATGTCACGCCTTTAGGCCTTTTTGTTTTGTTATTGCCGATAAATCTGATAAAATATTTATTAAACATTATACTTATACTATTTAACATTGATGTCAGTATTCACCACACTCATCAGTCAATTGCTAAATGGCATGAGAATAGAAACCAATCAACTTCGATAGCTCCTTGGATAGCTGTAGCGATGTGTGCACCTTCTGACATGGAATGAAATGGATACGGAGAAAGAAAAGTGTAAAGCACATGCTCATAGGAAAATTAAATTTAATCTGAAATGTATCATAGAATTCTGATGCATCAGGAAGGGCAGAAATAGTGACTTTTATGCCTTTTGCACTATTTGATGCAAAAAATTTGCAATCGAACACCAAGGAAAGAGGATATTGAATGCCATCTGACAGGCCTGAACACGTGAAGAAACAGAAAGATATAGATAAGAGCATATCTATCACAGGGGCTTTTCTGTCATTAATAAAATCAAGAGACAGTTGGAGTGCACCGAACAATGAGATACTATCAAACTAAAGTGTGCATAAAAATAAACAAATTTTTTAAAGAAGTATGTTAAAACATTCTTCTTTAGAAAATTGTCAGTGCACTGACAAAATGTGAGTCAGTTATATGGATATATTATAAAGTGCATACAAATTCGAAAAAATTAGCATATGTAGATTATATATCAAAAAACAATTTGTCCAGCAAATGACTTGTATGTCTAGCAAAAGATGTGTGAGACCTTGGAGGGTATATCACTTAAAAGTTTCATAAAATTTATAATTTAAAATAGTTATCATTCATTAAAGTTTTACACTGTGATAATAATAATTATGTATTTTATTTTGATTATAATTAATAAATACAATATTTTTTCAATTCTAATGTGTCTTTGATTTACCAATTTATTCACTTAATTTTTTGTTTTATTGATTGAAAGTGATTCAAATTTTATTGCAAATTTAGAATGAAAAATTTAAAAAACCAATTATAAGGCAAGGTTTCCAGTGTCTGGTTTTTATAGTTTTATGTTCTTATGTTAATACATAGTGTTCTAGTAAATATTAATAATCGAAAAATCTATAAATTTTGGGCATAACATCCAACTGTTCAATTTATGATAATGAAGTTCAAAACCAAACACCATAAGTCAAAGACACTTTACTTGTCTTTTTTTTTTTTTTTAAACAGAATAGGTGCTTTTTACTTTTATGATCCAAAATTGAAAGTTATTTATATATAATTTATACCTGAATATTTATTCTGGTTCTTTTCATATATTTTACAATTGTTATCCTAACAAAAATATTCTAAAATTAAAATAATTATAGAATCATAAAAGAAATAGTCTTTCAATGCCTACGTTTGAATTTTTCATTATTTTACAAGCCAAATAGAATTTTTAAATGGGTGAGACTTTGTGCACCCAATTAGGCTACATTATTTTAGATGCATATGAATTTATACTAAAAATTATCTTTTTGAACTTTTAGTCAGAAATATTTAATAATAGAATTTGAAAGTTTATCATCAAAATTATACCTTGTAATGTAATATCTAGTAACATAAAGAAGGCAAAGATTTCATATACATAGAAGCCATGCATTTTGTATGAGGTCTCTGGGAGTATTCTTGATACAACTCTAAACATAATTGCTTATTCTTAATTTTTGAATTTATGGTGTATTCAGAATTATATTTAGGTGTAGATTTAGACCAGAAATATCAATTTACTCTATTTTCTTAGTTTGTAAATTAGGGCCAAAATTAACTAATTCAAATTAAAAACATTTTCAGATTCAAAAATTTATCCTAATGTCACTTATTTTTCATTTAAATATACTAAAATACTGTATTATTACATAAACAACAAAATTATATCAATAATAACCATAATATAAAAAATCAATTTTCTTAAGAAAATTCCTAATTGTCTTGCTGCCAGTTTGGATGAATTATATAGATTTCCATCAATGTAGACTGCATGATAAAATTGTTATCTACCACTTTAAGGATCCAAGTTCAAATTCAAATCCTATATTGCCACAATTTTAAAGAATCTGAATTTATAATTTTAACAATCCCTATTCTTTACTTGTTGACTAATTCAATCATAGTTTGGCAGGCCACAATGGACCCTAGAAAGACCATTGTATACCATCGTTTAGTAAATTTTGATTCGAATGATAAAAATTGGAAAGAGAATTTGGCACTGTTCAGAATTTTGTAAAGTATTCCTTTGCAAAGAATAATAATCAACAAAAATTATCAAAAATCAATATATGATTTGAATGTTTTATCATGTATAAAATAATGCATATAAATTCAATGAAAAATATCATTTTGTAGCTTTCACTGAAAAGTCATCATCTCTATTTAAGAGATGCTTGGGCATTTTGGTATGGATATTAATTTAAATTAAAAAAAAAAATTATATTTCATATACTATTGTATAACTATATATACTATGCTAAGATCACACTACAATATATACAACTTAAAATATTAGAATATATTTACATAGACACATATTGCATCTGTTGCCATATAACATACTGTCACATGGGCAGTATGTGTTATATAGTCATATATAAATATCTATCTTCATATAAATATCGTTTTTATGTAAATATCTTCTAAGTTGTATATATTGTAGTGTAATATTAGTATAGTATAGTTATATTTAATAATTTATTGTGCAAAGAAAGTGAAGATGAGTCTATATCCCATAAGCACGTTTTAAATTCTATATTTTTTATGGGTGTATTTTTTATAAACTGTATTTATTAAACATTTTAAAAATTTGAAACTGTTCCTCTATTATATATCTGACATTGGCATGTTTTATGTATTCCTCCTTAATAACAAAGCATACATTATTAAAGAATTTAAAGTATCTAAACTAAAAACTTAAATGTGTGTGAAAATATGCTAATGGAACAGTAAATTATTTTTCAATAAATATTCAAAATCTTCATAACAAAAATAAAATAAAAATGAATTCAGCAGAATTTTTATTTCATATATTATCATTTTTGAAACATTCACATTTTAAACTTTCAATTTTAAACAATTTGCATACTGAAATTCTTTATTATTAGCATAATCCAGAATATCTAAGGCAACTTCACAACTTTCTCTAACAACCTGCTTTTCATCATATAGATATTTACGAAGAATTTCAAAGCATTCTAAAGTTGCAATGGATCCTAAAGCTTCAGCACATTCGTGACGAACCATTTCATTTTCTTTACTATTCTCCAGTGTCTTTGTTAAGCATTTGATAGATAATGGACTTTGAATCTGACCTAACACAAATGCGATTTCATGCCTGAATAATGCACTTTCACATTTCAAACCATCTCCAAGAGCTGAAATAGCATCATCTGTTCCTAAGTTTCTCAAAGTGAACATTGCTCTATATCTTTCAAATAATGGTTTACTTTCATCTAAGAGGACAGATCTTAAATATAAAATATCAGTTTGTGCATGTGGGGGAGCTGGATCAACTGAAAAAAATGGGTTAGATAATAGCGACTCGTTTAAAAACTTATTTTTCCATTCAATTCTATTTAATGCAAGCTGACAAGTCTCTGCTATTTCCTTAATAGGATTATTTGAATATTTCTTCAATATTTCTTTACTTTGCAAACATCCAATAGCACCTAAGGCTTCCCCTGCTTCATGTCTTGTCATAATTGCTTCAGAAGTATTTTCTAATACCTTTATTAACACAGGCATCGCATATTCGTCTTGCATCTGACCCAAGCAATAGGCACATTCATGCTTTAGAAGAACAGACTGATCATGCAATAAACATTTTGATATTTGATCTATGGAATCATGTCCGCCAAGATTTTTTAAAGTAAATAATGCACGGAAACGTTCTTTGAGTGGTTTATTAACGTCATTTAACGTATTACCTATTGCTTCGATGGCTGCAGAATCATCTATAACAGCCGCCATATTGACTTTTCCAACATTCAAAAGCACTAATAATGTTACCATTTGGCTACCATACGTAACTTCAAAATTTCTATTAAAATTTATTATTATTAATAACTTTTAAAATATTTAATTAGTTTAATTATTTTCGTATTCACTTTATTGTAAATTTTATATAAAAGTTTTGTTTTTATTATATATTTACAATACTTATTTTTTCTTTTTTCATATACACCACCTATTTCGAAATTCATTATAAAAAATTTTAAAAACTTCTATGCGTTTCCACACATCCACAGGTAAGATCATTCTATATAAGATTTATATAAAAAACAAAATGGCGATTGCACATTCACAAATATGATATCTATAGCAAAAGATTATCAGTTTCTTCGTTTAAAATAATGCGTGTTAAGATTTGAGTAATTTTTCCATTTTCTTTGCAATCTAATCATCATAGATATGACAGAATACAGAATAAAGTGTTTATTTCCATAATTGAAGATATGGTTGGCCGGATTAGCCGCTTCAGCTCTTTCACCCAGAGGATCAGGAATCTTATCCGAGATCCATAATTGAAAAAATTTATACAACGGATCTGAACCTGAGCGTCAATCTGTAGCCTATATTATCCGACTCATCATCTACAGGGGTAGGGAGCCTGTGATAGGGCGTTTATTAGCGTCCACTATTTAGTTAGGATTAGTTGGATTAAGCCGCCATATCTTTTTTTGACAACAGATAACACTACACACCATTCTTGAAGAATACTATATGGCGGGGTGAAACAAGCCCTTCCACAGGCTGCCAACTTTTTTTGTCAACAGATGACGCCACTTTCCACTCAGTAAGAGTACTAAGTGGCAGGGTCGATTTCGGTATTAAAGATATTCGACAGTTCGGAAAAAGGTCCAACCGCCGGAAAAACAAAAAACCCGAGAATTAAGTGGCTAAAAATAACGAAATCGTACGGTTTAAGAACGGCTAGAGCGGTAAGCCGACTTACCTCAGATCCAGGATGACTAATTCCGAAAGTTGGGGAAACATGGATCGATTCAGAACTTTCAGTTTATTTTCGGATAAGTCCAAGTGTAACAATTGGTATAAGCCGGCCAAACCGTCTTCGGCCAGTCCCTCCAAACGGTTTCCTTTTAAAACTAAGGAAGGTAAAGTGGGGTGAGACATACGCCACCGGTTCCGACTGGCTCGGTCCAAACTGTTGAAACTCAAATCCACGTACTTCAGACTGCGCACGTGGTACAGCCTGTCCCACTCGATTTCGTTTCCCAGTTTACATTTCCGAAAGGAAAGACTTTCCAGTTGGTCTTCCAGTCCGGAAAAAGGCTTTTCTTCCGACTGCGTAAAACTCGCAATTTCCGTCTCGACCACTACGATTTCGGAAATGTTGGTCCGGAAGAAGAGATTACCGGGCAGGTATCCGATACGAGAAGCCGTCAGCTTAAACTTGTGGACGTGGTAACCTCTCAAGGCGGATATCGGCTGCGTCAGTCGCTCCAGCGACTCGATTTTATCGCAGGTAACCCAGTTTTCGGTGTTCTTGGGTGTAACTGTCTGGCACGTGCATGGGTGGATATTCTCCGGGGGTGGGCACGACTGGCGAAGCGCGGTGGACGCCCGTAGGACGGATAAAAAGGTAAAAGCCGTTACTAAACGACGCATAATATTTTCTTCCATCGACTTACCGGTTTATCTCCGCTTATCTAGGGTCGAGTAAATTATCGGAGAGACGCGATTGTCTCCCAGATACCGTATAATCGGAAAAAACGCTCGGTAGTCCGGACGACCGAGTAATACGGCCCGATGTTTGGGTCTATACCGAATCCGAACCACGGGCTTCTACCTCCGGTTCCGGTGGAAAGGGCGGGAGACGAAAAATCACACCGCTGGATCACCTAACCCAACTACTTTGGACGATAATCTGGAATTATCGAAAGCGATACCACTTTCATCTAAGATAAGTAATTAAGAAACGAACGAAGAATCGGGTAGTAATAGGAACAAATATTCTTTACCGAGAAAGGAAACCGGATTTTCCTTCGGGCTAAACAATATTTTATTCTCCGGAAAATGAAACCCATCCGACGAATCGCTTTCGTTTCGACGTTTCAGCCTTCATCCGTATCATCGATGGATAAAATTCTTAAGTTAAAGGAAGTAACGCGTTTGGCATCCGGTTAATCGTGTCGGATTTTGATGATAACCGACTAATCCGGATAAAAAACCAGCCCAGGTAAAAAACGGCAATGGTCGTCTAAAACGTTAGCAACCATAGGAGAAAAACCTATAGAATAGCGGCGTATTCCGATATAGGCGTGGAAGTGATAAATACCGGATTTAGTGCCGTACAACAGTATTTCTCTATTATTTAAAAGGCCGGGAGGGAAATTTATCCAAATATTTGGTAGCGGAAATACTCCATCGACGCCGTTAACGGTGAGGTGAGGCCAACAGAAACCTTTTCCGTCTAAATCGGAGAAGAAAAACATCCCGGATCCCCAGTTTAAGATAACATTAACTCCGGTAATCCGACCACCGAAAAATATAAAATTGACGGTCAGAAATTCGGTATGATATTTTTATATCATCATACGTCGCGTGGCATTTAATCCGACGTGTCCCGTATCCGCGGTACTGGGATAAACAGTATCGTATGATACGTAAACGACGGAAACGGGATATTTCGTTTTATAGACCGCGGTCTGGACCGTAAATCTATCGAGTGATGGTAGATAGATAAGAATAACGTACTCTTCTAGTATATGTATACGGATATAATTTAAAAATAACGATTAGCGCCATCTATTACTAGCGTATGATTACTAGTCACCTGTACCAAAATTTAAAACGGTTTTTAGTCGGCGGTGGCGCTACTCCGTCGGAAAACTTCCAGCTGGGGTACTCCGCGCCTCTGGTTTAATACGCATCCGACAAACGTTTTAACTTATTATCGTTCAATTAACCATAAATTTAGTAGATTTTCGTCACCGGAATTACCGCTGGTGTGGCCACGAAATTTTGTACCGCCACCTCTCCGATCACCGTTGTCGAGGTAACACCAAACCGCTGGAACCCGATCACAAAATATTATTTTTGTCTTCAATTTTCCCATAAATATTTTTCGCCGATAACTGGAACTGAAGGAAAACAACCTAAACCTAGACGACACGTCTTATCCGTATCGGTAAAAATTGTTTCGAGGCCGTCTGGCCCCCATCGGGCCAGTACGGCCCAACTCGATAATCTGGGTAGGCCTTGGCCCGGTCGGAGCTTTTATTTTCTCGGAGGTGGAGGCCACTTCCCATCGGCGGCTATCCGAGAGGTGACAGCCGATTTACCGTCCTCTTAATATTTCGGCCGAAACCTTTTTGATGTGGCTATCAGAAAAAACTCCGTTAAAATATTTGGGTCGATGGAGGAAGCCGCCATTTCCGTCCAGTCGGTTTTTTTTGTCAACAGATGACGCCACTTTCCACTCAGTAAGAGTACTAAGTGGCGGGACGAAACAAGCCCTTCCACAGGCTGCCCACCCCTACGGAGGGGTCAGCCGGATGGTGGAGGACGGAGATCGACGGACTGGGCCCGGACCCCATGATAAAAATTTTGAAGGGGTGGGACCCGAGACTGGAACCCGGGTCCTCCAGAGTGAAAGCCGAAGCGCGGCCAATCTGGCCGAAAATTACCGCGCATTATGATATCACTTCTTAGTTAATTTGACAGGAAATTATCTGACCAAAGGTGTAATTACTACAATACTATTAAACGCCCCATTACCTTAGGAATAATTATTTTACCAAATTATGCGGACGATCAACTTAGTGGTGGTATATATGGTACCGGCTGCCCATCAGAATTTCAATATTTCCGCTCCGATAAAATAGACCGGAAAAATGGCCGATGTGGATTAAGGAGAAAGAAAATCATCCACCCGTACTGGGCTAGAATTTGAAGACCACGCTCGAAATAACAATTTTAGACACCAACTCGGGTGGCTTTTCCCGTCAGATTTTTCTTCGGACCTATTCGACCACTTCGTGAGTCCCACGCCATTATTCTTTCGAAATTTACCTTTATTGGTTAAACCGCGGATCGAGTTTTTAAAATAAACGCCGCCCGTCGAATCTAAATTCACTTTACCACCCGTGGTGGAAAATAGAATTAAACGCTACTCGCCATTATACCTACCAAATAATTTCCGATTAGCGTTTTTCCATGGGAAATTCTTAAAAATTTGGGGACGACATTTTAAAACGTTCTAGTTGATCCAGGTTATTAGAGGTAGTGATTTTAGCTTTTCCAACGATTAATTTAGTCTTTGGTAGCGTCTATCGATTTGGTCTTTAGCCTTTTAACCCGTTCCGTACCAAAATTTGGTTTTTAAGATAAGACCAAGTATTTAGGTTAATATACTCGGACCATAGGATACTGGCATTAAATCATCTACGTCTTAAAAACATAGCGCCGGAAGCATGGATATTATACAAAGTGGATTGACTGCTTAATGTTAGTAAAACGAGGCCGTCCGCATTGTTGCCGGACGTATACTTTCGCCAACGTACATTCGGCGATTTAGCGAATTGACTTTGTCCACCACTCGGCCATCCGTCCGCCGTTATATTAACTTATATTAATTGTATTTAGTAAGGCTTTCTTTATACTTACTTAAAAGAATTGCCTTATTCAGTTTCTGTCTGACAGATGCTGATCTCGCTATCTTTTCAGAAATGCTGATCTATGAAGAGTCTGAATGACTTTTCTACTTATTTTATTATTTCAATTACTCCTTCTGATGCCAACGCCAGGCCTCCCATATTTATACAATTAATAAAATACTTACTGGATATATAAATGTCATCTCTTGCAAATGGTGATTTTACCAGAATGTTATATAACACTTACACTTATCGCGTGTAAGATTCCTCAATAATTTCTTACTTACATATCCCGCAATGGAGGCTGCTGAGAGGGGGTAACATCCGAGACTTTTGTCACGGGCCAGGGGTCGAAAAGGGCCCGACTGTCGGGCCCCGATGTGGCACGTAATGTGTCCGATAGTTCGCAGGCCACCGCCAGAGCGCATTGTCTAACATCCAAAGCAGTCATGCCAAAATAAATTATTTTATACATAACAGTATTTTGATAAACCAGGGGTTCTTAACTGGGAGTATCCGCGGCCGGATGACCGATTGATAACGTGTTGGCGTGTCATGCAGGAGGACCCGGGTTCACTTCCCAGGTGTGGCATCTCCTGAAGAATTTTTTCGTGGTGCTGGACCGCCCGGCGTCTGGCCCCCCTCCACGGGTGTGGGTGAAGTCCGTGGTTGGAACTCGCCTCACCCCCTTAGTAATCTCTCTGATTGGAAAGGGGGCGTAAAATATGTAAAAAATAAAAAAACCCTAACAGTTTTTGGATTATTTAATAAATTTTTACGACATTCGGTCGATATGAGTTTTATTAGTCGAGAATAAAGTTTTGCCAAATTGGCCTGGAAATCTTCGACTTTCAATTCAGATGACCAAGAATCAAATGTGGATCCCGGTCGGCCGGATTGGCCGCGTGGAAACACTTCGGCTTTCCACTCTGGAGGACCCGGGTTCGAGCCTCGGGTCCCACCCCTTGAAAATATTTATCATGGGGTCCGGGCCCGGCCCGTCGATCCCCGTCCTCCACCATCCGGCTGACCCCTCCGCAGGGGTGGGCAGTCTGTGGAAGGGCTCGTTTCGCTCCGCCACTTAGTACTCTTACTGAGTGGAAAGTGGCGTCATCTGTTGACCAAAAAAAACTGGATCCCGCATCTGAGATAATATATATATAATGAATCTGGGTCCCCTCTACAGCTAGCAACCCCATTACAGCAGCCTCTGATTGAATCGGAAATGTTCTCGCGTAATAATCGGAAAACGAATAAAAAGCAGGGTTAAAAAAGAAATAGCAATTCAAACATCCATATACTGCAGATTTTTATTATAAAACACAAAAGTAAACCATTATCCTCTGATTTATAGTTTCAATGTTTGTAATCCATACATATAATTTTCGGATGGAGCAATAGCTCACACTTTGAGAGCATTTATAAATTATGTCACGTTCTTTGGGAAGGTGTAATAAATAGGCGATGATAAATGACTTAAGGGAAGGGATTCGATCAAATCGTGATGTCACGCTATAAAAATGGTTAGAATTTTATATTCTATGATTAATTTTTTTATAAAATATGAAATGTTAACCCTTAATGACTAAAAATAAAGGATAATCTAATATGTTTGGAATTACATTAGTTATAAAATATATGATGTATCTAATTCAGAAATTCTATTAGAACACTAACTGGGCGAAATCAATTCTTCAACCAACTGCCTATCTCTGCGGAAGGATCAGCCGGATGGTGGAGGACGAAAATCGATGAGCCGAGTCCGGATCCATGATAAACATTTTCAAGGAAGTAGAAAGCCGAAGCGTTTCCACGCGGCCAATCCAGCCGATTTTTTTATATGATTTAACACTACTTTTCTTCAGGCGGATTACAAAGCGGCGGGGGATTTCCATGCCCACCAGTGCAACCAGAGCCATCCACAACGAATATGTGGACAGCCATCAAGTGGTTAGTGGAGAATGAAGTTCAAAGTGCCGGGCCGGACCTTTCCTGAAAAATTTGGAGGTGTGGACCCGAGAATTGAACCTGGTATTTCAGATTAGGTTAGTTTTGTTAAGTTGCCCTAGCTTTTCTGATGAACAGATGCCGCCACTTTCTATTCTCTAAGAATATTAAGTGACAGAGCGAGCAAGCTTTTACACAGACTGCCCATCTCTGCGGAGGAGTTAACCGGTTATGAAGGTTGGAAATCGACGGGCCGAGCTTGGACCCCATGATAAACATTTCCAAGAGGTTCTTTTGCATTTTTACGTCCCTTTCCAATCAAGGAGATTATTAAAGGACGGGATTAGTCCCAACCATGGGCTGTACCCATACCCTGTAGGGGAGCCGGATAGTGAAGGACGGGGATCGCCGGGCCGGACCCGGGAACCCCGAAAAAATTTTCGGGAGATGCCGGATCTGGGATGCGAACCTGAGTCCTCCTGCGTGGCACTCCAACGCGTTACCACTAAGCTATTCGGCAGCCAAATTTCTTTCTTTTGAACAGCATGTCTCGGCACTCAGATGCTACCAGCCGAATCCTTGAACACTCTGAGGCTACTCTACCAAAAGCTTGAAAGAAACTAGTTCCGCTTTGGATACCCTTGCAACAATCTCAAACCATCAACCTCTCCGTCTTCAAACTAACTAACCTGACATCATAGTCACGAGACATGATGTCAGGTTATATACATCTTCTTCTCCTTCATTATTTTCATTATATACATATAATGAAAATAATGAAGGAGAAGAAGATCAAAAAGTGCTGAAAATAGCATGACACGATGCTCCTTTGGAATATGCTCCTTTTGGAACTACAGTTGAGTCTCTGTAGTCCGACACTCCGCGAACCGTCGCGCCGCCCCTGTGAAATTTCATGTCACAACTTGTCGATGTACGAGAAAGAGAGAAACTGACGTAAACAAATTGTCAATCGCTATTCGTTCGTTGCGCAGGCGTTATAGTTGAATTAATTTTTAAATTCAGTACATTGTTTACTGTAAAATAATGTTTTTACTGTATCAGTGTTTGTTATTTATCTTTACATAATGTCACAATGTTTTTACTGTATCAGTGTTTGTTGTTTATCTTTACATAATGTCACAAAGGAAAAAGTAAAAAACGAAAAGAGACATCGACTGTGGTCGAAAAGGCAGAAATAATTAAGAAACTTGACTCGGGAGAAAAGTTTATTGATTTGGCTTCGTTTTATGGTATTGGGCGAGCCACCATTTATGACATTAAAAAAATCGGGATAAAATTGAGGGGTTGGGAAAGATTTGAACAGCGAGCAGTGATAAAAAAGTCTTTAATAAACGGAGCGTATTCGTTTATGTAATTCCATTTTTTTCATATGAACATCCAATAATCCGCAATCTCTGAAATCCGACAAGTCTCGGAACCATATGTGTCGGATTAGGGAGACTCTACTGTATAATAAAATCTATGATGAAATCATCCTAGGATGTCATCCTGTTCGTTAAGGTTTTTTTAATCAACATTTTCTATTTCGCATCATTCTGATTTAAAAGATACAAAAAGTGATCAAAAAGTTCGTATAATGACAACCCTATCAACAAACGGTGACACCTAGCGTAAAGGTTGTTTTGTCGTGTAGTTGGGTAACCATCCTTGGTGGTAACTTGATTATCGAATTTCCATTTCATTGTATTGTTATAAAGTTGTGTCTTTGAATTTATATTTTGAGGAGCAGAAAGAAAATCGAATAGCGGTTATAATTATTTGAGAAAGCTAGCAATAATCCAAATTTTTGGCCAAATCGTTATAGGAACAAAACTTGGGTGTACGGATATGATTCTGAGACCAAAGTGCAATCATCATCTTGGCACACGAAGGGATCTCAAGATCAAAGAAGGCCCGAATATCCAAATTATATGTCAAGATCATGCCGATTGTTTTTTTTCACAACCAAGGCATGGTGCATCATGAATTTGTTCCTGCACATACAATAATAAATTTCCTTTATTATGAACAGGTTTTAAAGCGACTACGATTCGCGATGCACTGCAAAAGACTAAACATGTGGAAAGACGAATGACTTCTCCATCATTCCGACACCGCACACAAGCATGCAGAGCAGCGTGCACCGTGCCGTACCACACTTCTCTGCGAATCAGAGAATTTTTGGAAAATGATGCCTTCCAAACACATCTGAAAAATATTTTATCATTCTAGAATACAGAATAATGGAATTGGTAGATAGATATTATAGTAAAAATGTAAATATAAAAGAGACTTTTAATGATATTCTACATTTTAGCTCCCAAAAATCTGAATTATTCAATTGGGATAATCGCAATTGATCCGAATTATTAATTTCCATTCAGAATTCGTCAATTAAACCTTCTTGTCCCAGAGTTCAACTGATCTATTATTATATTATTTTCAAGTTCTTAATTTTATTTCTATAAAATTGTGTTCATTTGTTTTTTTTTTTTAATTTTAGCGTGAATAATCAAAATTTCTAAAAGCTAATCGTTCTGGCTTTCCGTAGCGTAAAAACTCGGCTAACTTGATTGTTATGGTAAGATCATAGATTTCTATAGGTAAAATTACGCTGGCAAATTTTCATTCGAAATTATAAACCAATACCATGGTCTTTAAATGTATATAGTCACTCCACTTCGACGCCGTTGCTGTAAGATTTTGAAATCCACCACTAGAGTGCGCAGTGTTCCACGTCGTTTAGAATTCGTACTTGTAAGCTGACTTAGGTTGTTGTTAAAGAAGTAATTTTATTTATTTTTTGACGAAAAATGCCAAATACTTGTTTTGTGCCTGGCTGCAATTCAGGATATACAACCTGTAAGGAAAAACACCATATGTTTAAGGTAAAACAAGGAAACTATGAGCAGCTCAGGGAATGGAAACGACTTATACCACGAGCAGATCGTGAATTTACGTTTAAGGATTCAGTATGCGATCTTCATTTTGATCGGAGATATATTAGAAATACCTACAATCATATTATAAATGGCCAAGAAGTGAAGATTGAAATGGGATGTTGGAGATTAACTGAAGATGCAAAACCAACTATATTTCCAAATTTGCCACATTACCTCACAAAAAAACTGCCACCACAAAGGACTTCACCAGCAAAACGAAAATCAGTGTTAGCGTTGACAGACAGCTATAACCCAGAAGTAAAAGAAAACTCAGGTATGAAATATTAAACATACTGTATAATGCACTTTCTTAAAATATGCTAAGAGGGAGGAGTTTAACGATTTAAAAGGGAATTGAACAGGTTTTTAATACTACAGTTACTCCTATACTTGTATCGTGTTATATGTACAGTATTTAAATCTTTTACAGTTTCCTTATCTAAGTTCTCATCCTCCCTGGTTACAACTTCAACTACCACTACTGTTTTGGATGCTGAGATGATAGACTTTGACAATGGTAAATTTTATAAAAAGTGTATTATATTGATAAAAATGTATTATGCTTAAATAACTATTAAACATAATTATTAGTTTTATTTTATATTATGCTTATTTATTATAAGATTAAATCAATATTTTTGTAGTTGCAGCTGATTTATCTCCTTTGAAAGAAAAATCCAGCAATACTACCATGCATAATATTGAGATGGTGGATTCTAAACATGGTAAAGCCTTGCATTTTACATGTTCAAGACTGCTGATTTGATGTTCAAGAATCTCACATCCAACTTGACTAATATACTGTATGTTTTTGGCCCCATTGTAACATATCTGCTACTATTTTTCCAATTACTCATTCTATAATCAATTTTCATAAATAAAGCTAATTTAGATTTAATAAATAAAATTATATAAAACTCATCACAGAAACATAATATAATTTTACAATTGGAATGTTTATGTTCTTTATTTGGAATGTTTGTTTTACAAATAACAAGAATACTTTATTCACTATTATATATGAACAAGTTTCATATTTTTATTTATTTTATTTGTATCAATATTTATATTTAAAATACATATAAAGAAGGAGCAATAATTCCTGTGAAATTAAAATAATTCTGTTGTTGTAGTGTATACTTCTCTATATTTAAAATAAATGTATTAAAAAATCCTACTTCCAATTTTTCTATTACAATATCCTCCATTGAAAATGCTAAATGCAACTGTAAAAATTCAAACATCTCTAAATTTATTTGTGCTGAACTACTAATACCTATGGGAATGAGCTTTTAAAGTAAGATGATTTATATAATTACAGTATATAATCTTTCAAAACAGAAGAAAGATAGCAATGAGATTTACTGTTCTTATTTATCAAAATTAATCACTAAAAATTTTCAGTTTCAAGATTGCTTTATTCCAATCAAAAAAGTTCTAATACAATACTAGATATGAAATGATAAATAAATTATTTTAAATAATGAGATATTTTCCTCTTTCAAAACTATTATATTGTACATACCATTTCTAGCAGATACAAAAAATAAATTTCAGAAAATTATTTTCAATAAAAGATATATGTATCACAGAAAAGTTTGAACTAAATTATAAATTATTTTATGAATGGAATTGAAAATTGATACACTTGAAAATTTTTTTAATCCATTTTCTGTAGAATTAATGACGACAAAATCTTATCGTTAGTAATTTCGGAGCATTTAGAATTGTATTAATTAGCATTATTTCAAACACATCGACGAAAAAACAAGTCACAACTGCAAAATTGTTGACTTAAAAATGATAGTTGTGAACTAACGTTAAAAATTTTAAAATATTATTTTTTACCATTTAAGTTTAAGTCCATAAAACGTTAAGGATAACTCTAAGGTGTTTTCATTCTAATTTATCAAAATATAGCGAAATTCCTGTTAAAACTATTTTACAATATTATGTTTGAGCTATAAGCTTCTATAAGTAACTCTATGCAGATTCGTCTGCTATTAAACTATGTGTGACAACAACGCCGCCCTGGTGATTAAAATCTAATCTTAACAGTTTTTCTATTGTTATCGGTAGGAGTGGAGTGACCATATACATTTAAAGACCATGCCAATACGCTGATAAAATCGTGGATGCCATCTAGCGGATGGAATTTTCCAACAAATAATTGTTTTTATTTTTCATTTACAGTGGATTGCGCTTAATTAGGACACGTCGGGACTAAGCCATTTTGTCCCAATTAAACGAAGTAATAATAAAATGGTATAGTGAATTAGAGATTTATTGAATGAATAAAGAGTTAAATTTTGCTATTTATTAAAGTGAATATCATCAAAAGTGTAGTGGCATCTTACTTCGAATATTCGGGATAAGATGACTAATTGTAACTTTTTAAAAAAAATTATAAATCATTAACCGATTGTTATTTCAAAGTTTTTGATTGAGTCATACATGTACAATCCTTGTAAGTTTAAGTATAAAAAATATGAAATTAAAATATTCAAATTTAATATGAGTATTAGGGTCAGAAAGAAAATGTTGATCGTCTTCCCCCTATTCACGATATATATGAAACAGCATTAATGACAGTTTCCGATGGGAAAATTAAGCCACCTTCATTTAAAGCTGCAATAGAATTGTTAGCATCATTCTCTTGGCTTTCAGAAAGCAATATCTTACAAAAATTACATTTGTGATTTTTTTAAACAACGTATGCACAATAACCACTAATATAGATATAATACATATTCTTTTAACTCTGAAAAATCAGTTTGTTCTATCACTACATCGAGATTTATTGTCTAGATATTTTTTCCTATATAATCAAAAGTTTTTCATGTGATAATTCTGAAATAGAAAACGTTGAATTAAGGCACTTTTGAAATAAACATAAATGCTGGGAACCTAAGAATACTCAGGCAAAAAATAAGCCATACCTTCAACGATTGGCATGTAAAAAGTATAAAGTTTAGATTATCTTATGAGTGTAATTTAAACAGGGCCACCGAGAGAAATTTTCGGGCCCATGACAAGTTTGTGGTCCGGGCCCACTTAAAAAAGCATTTTGGTTTAATAAAAAATAATTATATAAAGCATTAAAAATTTATTTTAAAAAATAAATGTTTAAAAATAAATTCAAAATTCGATACATTACATATGATGCAAAATACAAGCATTATGTAAAAAGAGAATTTTTAAATTTTGCCTCATCCGAGATGATGCCAAAAAAATTTAAAAACCTTCGATGAAGGATGAATAAAAATTTTAAAAGTTTCGTTTATCAAAATACCGGTATTGTTATATTGGCAATAGTTTTGGATGGTAAACAATGCGCTCTTGTGGCGGCCTGCGAACTATGTGACACGTCAGGGCTCGATGGTCGGGTCCTTTTCGATGCCGGGTCCGTGACAAAAGTCTCGGATATCATCTCCTCTCGGTGGCCCTGAATTTAAAATTAATAATTTTCAAATTCCATTATTATAGTAAACAATTCTAAACATTCATAAACTGCTAGTTACAATTATATAACAGCAAATATGTTATAATCTCTGAATATCAGTTATCATTAATGATTGGTATTCGAACTATATTATAGGGTTAAACTTATTTAGGCTTACTTATATTGGCATGATATTTATTGATTTTACTTGTTATAATCAAACTAATAAAACTTTAATACTTATATTCGATGTTTTTATGATTTAAAAATATGAAACTTTATGTAGACATACCTTAATTTCCAAACTATATTGAATACTACTGATGACGTCAAAATTTCGTACGAAGGCTTTCTATTTAAATGGCGTTGGCTGTGCATGGACTTCCTGAATGAATTTTCCAAGAAGTAAGACTCAAATTCGAACCTAGATTTTCTGATTGAAAAGTCGAAGTGTTCTAATTCGGCTGACAGTTTACTCCGGTGAATCACGTAAGGAATATATTTTGGCGGCCCTCTCACACTCTCTTATGGACTGACTTTCCAGATGGGTTCCTGTGATGGAGTCAATTGGAAACTAGAAGGTTGAATGATGGGGTTTAATCGGTTTAGTCCAGACCATTCCTTGAAACTATAGCTGTGAGACCCAGAATTGAATTGAATCTCCAAGATGGTTCGTGGTCATCCAGCTAGTCTATACATAAATGTATGAATAATTATGTGCAAAAATAATTTAAATTCTAGTAATCTGATAGTATTATTAATAAGTTTTTATATTTTATGAATGATCGGCCGGATGGCAGCATGATAAAGCACAAAGTTTGGAGGATCCGGTTTTAATTTATGGTCCACACCTTCAGACTTTTCAGGAAAAGTCCGGGTCCAGCCCTAGTCTATTGAAGCCCATCCTTCAATTCTTCCAGTTGACCCGATAACTGGTGTTTGCCAGTGTGTGAATGGGCTCTGAATTTCCGCCATAAAAAATATCTCATTCGGTCATTATTTTAATTCATTATTTAATTGAAAACTAGTATTCTTTAATCGAAATTCATAAATAAAGTTTATGACTGTTCTTTCTATTCCATTTTTATTTTCTAATCGATAACTAAAAGGTAAAAGAAGAATCGAAAATTGCACAAATCTATTGATATTTATTATATTTTATTATCAAAATATAAATTATAGTACAATATGCTAATACTTACAGTACAATAGGCTATACTTACAATACTATGTAAGTTATGTATCAGGTTTTATCATCAAAAGATTGCAAATATTAATTAAATAATTTTTGGTTCATCGTTTAATTGTAAACTACTTTCGCAATGAAAATCAGCCGGGATATTGATTAACAAAATATTATTGTTTGTAGAATCAAATATAAACGTACAGTACTTGAAATCAAAACGGTAGTATTCTAAAATAAGATTTCATAGAGAAATTTTTCTCTGTAGTAAAAAATCATATAAAATAATTGTGATTAATTATGAAAAATTAATACAAAAAATATCTAATTGTTTTCGTATTTTGTTACATATTGAATATTTTAAAATTAAATTTGATTCTTGTTTCAAATCTATTTAAATAATAAAAAAAAAAACTGCATTTAAGGCATCTTAAACTTTTAATTATTTAATACTAGTAAAATTTTACTTAATTTTCAAAGAATAGCAGTTTTACATATTGTACTACTAAAACTCTATAGATTCAAAATTCTTTTCTAATTAAAGCAATTTTGTAGTGAATTATCGAGCACGTTCGGATAAACAACTGTCCAAATCGGTCCAAAAATTAATCTATAAATTTTCATCTTACAAGTTAGTAGTACATGTATATATAATGACGTAATTAATTTTAATCAACGATTAGTTCGAAACTTTGAATGTTAATTAGCCATAGATTTGTTTTAAAAGCATTTTGGAACCGTGGTTTGTTAAATATGGGCACTAGAATGACATTCTTCTAAACTAATTTTAATTACTATCTTCTATTAATTAATACTTAAATGGCTTAGTATACTATAGAAATAATTAAGAATAATATACAATATTTACTACAGTGTCATTTACTATATTCTTAATTCTGATTATAGAATTAATTTTAAAAGAATAAAAATACTTTACTCTTATAATGAGCTAGAAATTACATTATCGTCTCTCAAGCAAATAAGACGGTATTAACTAATTATTTTATTGAATATTTAAAGCGGGATGATATTATTATTCATATTATTTCTCGATACTAAAATGAAATTGACAATAAATAAAAATATTTTTTAAAAAATGCACAATGTAATCCAGATTTAAAACTGTAATCCATTATTGCATTTTAAAACGAAGTAACGGAAGTTTAACAAAAAAACTGTAACAAATGTTAAAGATAAATATCGGCAATATGAATAATTTACGTCAACTTATTTCAATTTGTAAATAATTCTGAATAATATTTTTAAAATTTTAGGATTGAAAAACTTATCGAAGAGGAATCATAAGAATTTCAGAATATTGTATTTAGTTTTGCATGAAAAATTCATCAAGAGAGTAGTTGTGCGCTTCGTAGTCATTAAAATTCAAAAACTGCTGTTTTGTAAAGTAGTATATATATATATATATATTAAAAGTAATCTACCGGCACGTTTTAGTTGTGAGAAATGATGTAGTTGGGAAAAAGTCGTCGCATGAATAAAAAAGAAAAGAAAGAAAAAAGAAATGTAAACCTGAAACGAGGTTTGACGAAATAATGGAAAAAACGCAGACGAAATTCAAATTTGAGTGGATTGTCGTTTTCCAAACAAAAATCTCCATTCGATTCGAAGTGGCTTCTGAACGTGAATAAAATAGCAGAGTAACCGTTTATCAGTATAGAAGAAGAATAAAGATGGATTGGATCAAATAAGATTTCTATTTGCATGTAAATTAGGAACCACTCACTCCTTCATAATCTCTCGGTTCCACAACTCTACTTAGGAAGGAATACTGCTTAGATCAACAACGAATACAATATTCATTTCGCAATGTTACCCGAATGGAAATATAGTCAGGAATACTGATTGACGCCAAAAAATATTATTGTTTGTAGAATCGAACTACTAAACATTAGAACGGTAACATACCAATAAAATAAGCATTATAAAATTCTTCTTCTCTTATTCATATAATTTTAGCAAATAATCTAAAATTTCTAAAATTATGGGCCATTTCATACGCTATTGTAATAAGATATGTTATTAAATTTATAAAAGTAAAATTAAGTACACCAGAGAAAAAGCAACATAAAACAATAAATAAATTATATGGGATATTTAAAAATATGCCTATTAAATAAATTATTGAATATAATTGTACTCTTAAAAACATTTTATTTTATAAAATCGAATGTAGGCTCTATTATGTATTGGGCAACTTAATGATTTATGGATAATGGTTTATTTTTACCTTAAACTCTATCAAATACTAAAAGGAATAGAATAATTTATAATCAAAAACCATTATAAACTTTTAGATATAAATACTTTTATTTTTCAAAACTAAAACAATGTTTAAATCAAAAATAAATCTGGACGTTTGGCTTGATTCTCTGCATAAAAAGAAGTTTTAAATAACAAAACGTGCCTGTTCTTGATTTTATATTTGTGATAAAGTTATGTTCCAAATTTATTATGATTTACTTCTACATTTGAATAGTACATTGTATTAATATTTTATAGAAATACTATTTTTTACACTCAGTTATTATTTATTCCATTCACGTCAGTATGTTTGTGGACAAGTGTTGATCAGTTACTACACCCTGTGAGACCGTTATGGGAAGCTGCTTTAATAAGAGTAGAAGCACGTGTTGCGGTTACAAAGATAACAAAATTAAATTTCTTAGTTTCTATACTTTTCCCCGTCTGCCTTATTTTTATTCGTTTAAAGTATTTTTAAATTATTAAAAACTTTTATTTCCAAGAAATATATAATATTAAACAATAATAAAAAGTTAAAAGTTAAATAAAATTTACAAATAGTGGTAGAGAATAGTTAGATTTTTTTTAATCATATTAAAATAACACGAAAAGACTCCCATTAGATATTTTCGTAAAGCTCCGCCATTCATGTAAATACTCAAATGCTCAATTTTCTCTTAGGGATTTACAGTTGTTAGCTTTTTTATTTAGAGAAACGAAAATTGTAGAAAGGATGAAATGCTTATTGAGAAATTGGAAGCGAGCGAAAGATGTTGAAATTGGAAGAAAATATCCTCGAGTAACAAAAGAATAGAAAATAAATTGAGCGACTTGCATTTAAAAAAAGGAAAAAATTGATTGATTATAATTTCCGGATAGGAAAAAAAATTGATTTTGCAGGTTAATAAAGGGATCGATCTTTATATAGAAAATCTTTTATCGTGCTATTTACTTGAACAATTCATTTTTCTGTTGATAGCGATGAGGATTTTTGTTAACTTCCAACCAGAGTCAATAGACTCCCTTGACGTAATTATCCTTCCTTAGCTATATAGTTCGAGAAACCGCCGTGAGGCGCTGTCGTCATTTATTTATCTGGGAAGACCAACGCTCCATATTGTCATTGGATCATGCTAATGGATCTCAGATTTCGCCTGAGGTTAGTGATAACTGTATTTGAACGGAAGCTATAATATATTTTGACAGAAAAATTACGAAGCATTATTATTAAATAATGCTTTTTCCAAGATTTTGTTACCATCAATTTATTGTATATAAATTTTATATCGTTTTAATAAATTAAACTCAACCGTCAATATTTCCATTTTTCTTCCGTTAAAAGATATTGTATAGTATATCATTTTATGTTTTCGACAAAATTTTACAAATTCGAAAGATAATTTTTTTACTAAAGTATTAGGTTTCTTTTAAATATTATTTCATTCTTTGGCAGTCAGAAAATTTCTCGATGATATTTTCCATATTATTAAATATTATAAGATGATTTTATAGCAAGAATTAAGTTATAATGAATTTCATTCTCATAGTTATGTGTAAAAAATTATAAAAAGTGCATTTTTCTTACTTTCATCGATCTAAATGCAGTTTAACTATCGACCCAACCAAAAAATTCAATTTATATGAAATTGACCACCGATTAATTCATTACAAAACCCACAACTAAATTATTATAATATAAATATTTTTATTTATAATAAAAATAAAATTTTTGATTACAAAAAAAGCCATTTAGATTCATTGGACAAACATCGGTATCGTATGCCAATAAAAAAATGATTATAGCATAATAATTGAATTCTTTATTTCAATTTTAAATGAAATATTTAAATGTAGTTCATACAACAACACCAGTACTGATCATCAAAATTCAAAATTATAGTTATAAATAAAAAGAGCAGTAATTTTATCACTTAAAAATTCGATTTCCAATTTAGAAACAAGAAATTTCGATTCACACAATCACTATATAAAAAAAAAAGATCGATTGTAAAAGATCAAGAATTGAACATAAAATGATCGATATATCTAGAAATTATCTTGTACCTCCCAAATTTACTTCAGGTGTTCTATTGGCATTTTCTAACTGAAAACACTTGTCATATCGGTTCTATGTGATCATGCTTTTAATGCTTTCAAAAAGTAGAGATATTTCAAAAAGATCAAATAAACAACTCAATATGCTTACCTGATTAGTGTAAAAAAAAGAAAGAAATTTCAATATTAGACAAGCTTCCGATATCGTTGGTTTTAACCAAAGTTTTAACATAGTTATTAAATAAATATTTGAATATAGATTATATAAGTTCGGTTGAAGAATATAAGATTTTTAACAATCATTTCAATTATTTAAACGATTGAAAATAAATATTATGAAATATAACTACTGTAAGATCTTTAACACATTTCAACAACGATTAAATATGTAGGCCCTAATAGTAGTTATTAAACTACTTACTAGAACTAACTCCGGAGTTAGTTCTAGTAAGAACCCAAACTGGCACTTTTTGAAGTAAGTTTAACCATATATCATGAAGTCTGGTCGGATCTAGCTATTTATGAGTAGAAATAGAGATCGATAACTTTTCGAATGACTTTACTCGGGATAATTTGGGATACCACTCAATGGCAATTTTTTCTTAAAAAGAAGAATGCGCCTTGAAATTAATAATTAATGCATTAATTTAATTATTTAAATAGAAAATACGAAAAATCAATTATAAGTAAATACCATTTAAGACTTAAGCGTCTTTAATTGTTCACGTTGAAAAAAACTCTTTTTCATATTAATTAAACAAAACATTGCTGCAAAAAGAATTAAGAAAATAATTAAGAATTAATATTCAAGCTTCCTAAAATTATTCTTCAGTTAATGGTTATCATCATCTAATGTTACTTCGAAGAATAAAGTGTTATCAATTTTAAGGAGAATTTAAAAATCGCTATTAATTAAAATTATATAATAATATGCAAGTCTAAATATTATAATAGTCATTTTAAAATTATTAAACATATGAATATTACAAAAATAAATAATAACAACTGAATATAAAAACATACTATTTGAATAATGTGTTATTAAAGAGTGAGGAAAAAAAAATTGAATTTTTATATAGACTATACTGTATTATGCGAATAGAATATTAAGGATATGATTTAGATTTCCATGCACTGTTGACTTCTGTGATATAGATTATGTTAATAACCGTTTTATAGAGGCTATAACTGTATATTAAAAGTTTTCCCATTTCTCTGATTGAGAAATTAACCATAAACTTTCAGTAAATTTATAGTTGTTCCATTCAACAACTACTTTGTATATTAACCTACTTACTGCACAACTATTGATGGTGGAATTGTCTTCCGTGTACAGTATTATATTTCATGCCGGCAAAATGCTGCACATGCATTACGTAATACGTTATTAATAACATACGTTTATACGGCATTATATTATATATATTTTGTATAAAGGAAAGTTAATCTTGCAAGGTCTATTATAATTTCCAAGTAACTACTGTTTATTAATCCGTTATTTATTGTTGAGTAATGAATTTAGCGATAGTTCCGTTTAATTACAGCATAATGTTAAACACATTAATTTGCATACCATAAAGTTTTACAATGCTACTAGTGTTACTAAATATCCTTCCTATGTGTATCATTAATGTTCAATATATTAAATATATACTCGTTGCAAAACTTGGATTAATTTTCACTGAATATGACTGTAAGAGTTTATGTTCGTATTCCATGTAACCTAGAAATATGTAAATTTGTTTTAATTTAATATTTAAAACTATATGTTTGTTGAAATATGTATATGCTCATGGTTAAAGTGCAAACGTAATTAATTCTATGACACATAATATCAGAAGAAAAATCACTTCATGATCATTGTTCTTTGAATGATTGTAAATATTCCGAATAGTAAAACACAACGATATCTACGGGGAATAGGGGACTGATATCCTGTAGATTTGCTGAAGTATTCATCAAAAATTGAATCATTTTATAATTTCAGCATGGGCGTTACCTGGATTTTAATTAGTGAATTCCTTTGCATATTGATAGAAAATTCTTATTATTACTCAGTCTTATCAATTTTTTTAATGAAAATATAATCGATGGACGATAGTTCCAATACCATTAGTATTTTCAGTTTATAGTTCAAATTATGATATACAGTTTTTTAAAAGAAATACTTTATTTTTGTGAATTAGTCAGATTTTGTGATACAGTATATTGTATTTATTAAGTCCATAATTATGTAATATATTTGATCTTCTGTATCAATAAAATATATTGGAAATTTCGTCTTGATTTATTCTTGGGTTATTTAGAGAGTATGACTTATGCTGTAATTATTTTTATTTCTTCTTTATTTGAACAATATATATAGACTCTGAATAATGCACTGCACGATTTTGATTTTTATTTAATACGAAAATTAATGTTTAATTCAGTAATTAAAATGCATTTATAATATAATTGATTTTTAATGATACACTGTTATTTTTATTAAATTCTCATTGGCATTTATTGAATATCGCATTATAAATGTATGCTTAATTTGGTTTTCTTTTAATATTGTATAGAATGAATATTACTTTAATAATATGATTTGTAAGTGTAAATTACATCATTTTATTTTGTGTTTTATGACGAAGTTTTATTACCACAAATAATTGTCTTAAGATATTTCAATAATTCCTGAGGTTCAGAATATCCATGTTTGTTAAATTTATTTTAAAAAAATCAATATAATTTATTAAGTTCAAATAAAATATAGATGTTAGTAATATTAAATAGCATTATTTATAGTTAATACTTTAGATCAGTGGTCTCCAAACTGTTTTGACTGTGTACCCCCTAAGACAGAAGAAATAAATAGTGCATACCCCAATTGATTGAGCAGAAATCTATTGTAATTAGTGTTTTAAAGAGAAAATAAGGCCTTATGTAAAATCCAAAAAGCTATAATTGCGCATTATTTTTATTATAAATACAGATAAGGTGGAGTGGGGTAAGGGCGTACTTGGGGGAAATGCATTATCGGGATTTTTTTATTATAAGATAATCGAAATTTTGCTATTTGATATTGTAGTATTCTACTACAAGTTAATATCGA
>AYEL01084788.1:0-15871 GCA_000484575.1 Olivierus martensii
GATTCTGATATTTTATTCAGTACAGTGGTGCCTCGCAATTCGACGTCCCGCAATTCGACATTTGAGTTTCACGGGATGGCGCATGTGCATGCATGGAATTGTGTGATGTCATTTGCTATTTGTCAGTTCTTTTTGGGCTAATTTGGTGTTTATCTGTGTTGTTTGTGTTAATTTTCAATTCTACATTTTTCAGAAAGTAAAAAATTTGTAATTATTATTATTTTTTTGAGTGAAATATAAGAATAGGTTCAAAGAGAACTGACCAGAGGAATAATTCCGAAAAGAACATTCGATTGAGCAAAGAGACGAAGAAAAAAATTGTAGATAAAGTGCAGAAAGGTAGAACAATTAAAATGCAATTCGAGTATGGTGTTCCTAGAACAACTGTGGCAAAGTTTTGCAGCAGAGAGAGAAGATTATGGGTACTAGGATGTCTGCTGGAAGACTTCATTCAAACATCCAAGGGCTAATAAATTGTGTGTTGTGTATAAAATTGTGTATTTGTAATTTAGTGTGTTAGATATTAAACACATATAACAAAGTAAATAATATAGTGTATCTCTCTCACCTCACTCGTTAGGGAAGTGGGATGAGGACCGATAACGAATTAATCTATTTTACATAGTCTTATATGGGAAATATTGTCCCGCAATTCGACAGTTTCTCAATTCGACATTACTTCGGCGACGGATTAGTGTCGAATTGCGAGGTACCACTGCACTTGGTGAGAAATAGGCAAATGCAGAAAAGAAGTTAACTAATCCTTTCCTATAATCTGAACTAACTAAATATGATAATTTCATTAATTAAAGAAAAGTTTCTTTGTGTCGAAAATAAATAAAAATGACAAAGCATTTTAGAAATGAAGAAATTCACCAATTTTTTTCTTTTGAATTACACGTTATTTCTTTTTGCCTGACAAGACTAACAAAAACAACGATATCGATTAAAGTCTTGCACTTTTATTTTCAAATATTAATTAAATTACAGCATATAAAATTGATTTAAAAAATAAATTAATTAATGTAAAATATTGTTTTTATAAAAATATGTAATATTTTCTTTTATCCCCTTTAAAAGTTAAAACGCTTTTTAATTTTCGCAACTCGAAAATCTGCGACTCAAAAAAGATAAAAGCAAAAAAAAATAAAATAAAATAAATAAATAAATAAATAATAATAATAATAATAATAATAATTAAATGAAACTTTACAAACATTACAATTGTATCATAATCGAAAATGTATTTAATTTAAAATCAGAAATCAAAATCGAATTTAATTAAAAATTTAATTATGGGAAAGAAAATACTGTATATTTATATAAGATGTCTAAATGATAGCAGGAAAATATTTGCTATTCGTGCATGAAAGTTATGTTTATTAAGAGAATATATTATGATATACGAGTGAAAGATAAGTCATAAAAGATATCACGACTTAAATGAAATTTACGACGAAAACATGACGTCATTTTGGGAGTAAACGCATCTATCATAATAACAACAAGTAAAAATGAGTCTTCTGTTATTGTTCACGCTACAACAATTCGTTAATTAACGACTTTCATCTGTTGGAATTGCTCTGGAAATATTCATTTGCATGCAATCATTTGTTCATATAGAAGTAAATAACTTTTCCCCCGCTTGACAATTTTATTTGCAAATTATTATTGCACAACTTCAATTACTTTTGTTAGAGAGAAAGCTACAGAGTTATCAAAATTCACTCTGAAAATAATAAAACAAAAACATTTAGTAAATGATGCATGTAGAGGAAATGAACTGATACACATCGTCATATTTAATTTTGTTCACTTAGTTTTTTGTTTGTTAAAGAAATGTTAAATATTAGATTGGAATTTAATTAATGGAAACAAAAGAAGTTTTTATAAAAAGTAAGTGAAGTAATAAATCATGAAATATTTACTTTATGCGCATCTCAAAATTTTTTACTAATTTTTTGCAATTTTATTTAAAATATTTTAATTTTTTTGAAATTTTAATTCAGAAATAAGTATTTTTCAAAATTTCAAAGGTTTTCAAAAAGTATATTACAGTATATATTTTAATTTCCAAAACAATTCTTTAATTAAAAAAAATTATTTCATTGTTGATATAATAATTCAATATTTAACTTATTCGATTTATTAAATACTGTAGTTTAAATTATCAAAAAGTATATTTTTAATCATTTCTAAAGACTTGTATAATCAATAGTTTTCGAAATATTTAAAAATCAGTTGTTCTTAATTGTTGGAAATAATTATTAGATTTGTCATATAATAACGAAAATTTTTTTAATAATTATGCAAAAATATCATATTCATTTATTCTCGAGTTCATGCTTAGATAAACGTAAAATGAAGATCATTTAATGAACTGCATTTTCTGTTAAATATGTTATAACTTAATATTCAAATTATTATACGTTATAACTTAAACTATTTCTGCATCTGATTTTTTTAAATTAAATGAAAAATTTATACAGTACCATTTTATTAAATGTTAGTCTGTATACTTAAAAAATAATTATATATAAATTTCTATATTGTATTTCATATAAACTTTAAATATATAAATTTATTTATTTAATTATATAGATTATTAATTAACATAAAATATTATCTTATATAAGTATATATACCTATGAGATGTGCATATATAATCCATTTAATGGTTGCTAAATTAATTATAAATTTATTTGCGTAATATAAATAAAAAAAAAATGAAAAGAATTTAATTCTTTATTTTAAAAGTAATCAAACTTTGTAAAGAAGGAAAAAAATCTTTTGTTTTGTTGCTTCTTATATAATTGGACTCGCAATTAAACATTTCGATTTCTACTTTCATCAAACCAACGGAAAAACGAGAGAATTTTTTTTAATTTGTTGAAGCTATAAAAAAATATTGGTAGTCTATTCTTTAGAGTTTGTAATTCCAAAAATACACTAGCTTCTAATTTTTTCCTCTTTTGCTTTTTCATGAATAAGTTTTAATTAATCAGAAAACAAAAACTTCCAAGATAATTAATCATCCGTCAAAATACTCTTGGTGTTCATCACGGTCATACAGGTGGTAACTTACCCAATTACATTGATTTAGAAACCTCTTTTACTTATTTAGAGAATATTTTTATCGTGGAAATACTGAATGAAAAAGAAAATAATCTTATATAATTTCAAAAGATCTTTTTATATATAAAATTAGAACTTATTGCGAAAGTTCGTTTAAAAAAGTTCAGTTTTCATTCAAAGGAAAAAAATTAGATTAATAAATTGAATATAAAAATATCAAACTATGAATGAAATTTTTTTTTTATTTTAATCTGAAAATAACCTGCAGTACAATATATTTATTCGAACTGTAATGAAAGAAAACCAAATAATATACTATCTTATTTCGTACTGTTTTAAGCTGTGAAGAAAATTTATGTTTTTAATTCTTCAAGTATCCATTAAAGAATCTCATTCTAAATTTAATATTAGTTAAAAATTATGCGCTCATGTGAATAAAGCTTCACTTCAAGCCATTTAATTAAAAATAGTACAAATGATAGCACTAACTCAGTTAATGATACGCATTTAATGAATAAATAATGATAGATCGCGTGAAGTTTTTAATAGGAAAATAAATAACTAATGTAAATGTGACAAAGTTATTTTTAAAACGAACAATTCTGGAATATATAGGACAATTTAAATGCGTTTCCGGATGTTTTCATTCGCTATCTCAATAATAAAAGTGAAAATAATGATATTGAAGTTCAACATAAAATCAATCGTACTTAAATAAATTTAATTGATCTCAATTTGGATAAAATTATAAATTAAAGTAAAAGATAATACAGTGGATGAACGGTTAACGAACTGTTCGGATAACGAACAGTTTCGCGAAAGATTTTTATGTTCGGATAACAAACACTGCACAGAACAAACTGTGGGACCTGCGGACTGATGGAATGACAGATCGGCCGGATGGCCGCGTAGTAAAGCTGTGGCTTACCATTCTGGAGGCTCCGGGTCCCACACCTCCAATTTTTCAGGAGGGATCCGGGCCCGGCCAATTGAACCCCATCTTTCAATCATCCGGTTGACCCCATCATGGTATTGGCCAGCCTGTGATGAGTTCTATAAGTGGCCGCCGCCAGATAAAAATATCTCATGAACATATGGCGGCTTAACTAACCTAACTGAATGACAGGCTTAGGCCTTGCGCGTTCGTGGACATATGGGTAAGGATGGGAGAAAAGTAGTTTTTTCCGATTAAAATGAACTCGGAGACAACTTAAAACAAATCAAAGATTTATACGATTAAAATGAACTTGGAGACAACGTAAAACAAATCAAAGATTTATTAATTAAAATGAACTCAGAGACAACTTAAAACAAATCAAAGATTTATTAAGTTAGAGAGAGATTTTACAATTTTTGGTGTTAGAATGGCACCCATACCAAGTTAGTAAGAGAGAGATTTTACATTTTGGTCTTAGAATGCACCCATACCAAGATTGGTCTTAGAATGACACCCATACCAGGTTGGAGAGAGATTTTACACTTAAACAAATCAAAGATTTATTAAAGAAGGTAAGAGAGAGATTTTACAATATTATTTTGGTGTTAGAATTGCACCCATACCAGATTGAGGTCAATAGTCTTGGGGATCTCTATCACGACAATGCTATTAATCACTTCCGAAAAATCCGAAGAAGAGAGAACGACAATGCTATTAATCACTTCCAAAAAATCCTGAAGAAGAGAGAAACTATCCCGACAGTGCTATTAATCACTTCCGAAAAATCCTGAAGGAGAGAGAAAATCACTACAATGCTATTAATCACTTCCGAAAAATCCTGAAGGAGAGAGAAAAGCGCGATGCTATTAATCACTTCCGAAAAATCCTGAAGGAGAGAGAAAAGCACATGACAATGCTATTAATCCACTTCCAAAAAATCCTGAAGGAGAGAGAAAAGCAATGACAATAGACAGATTCTTTAACCGAAAATAAACATAATAGATTAAAATCCAAGACTATTATTGTTATTACATATAAATAAACGTAATAAAAAAATTACATAATTTTTTATTTATTTATTTTTTTTGGGTCTCCAGAACGAATTAATCGAATTCCCATAAAACCTATGGTAAATCGATGATCGGTTAACGAACAATTCGGATAACGAACATTATCTTTGAACGGATTATGTTCGTTAACCGATCACCCACTATATAATCCTAGGAATTTCTATCTGATTTATACCTGTTACAGACTAGACCGCTTAAAGTACTTTAAGGTCGAATTTAATATAAGATTGCTTTCCAGACACGAAATATTAAATTACGTTAAGAGTTAAAATACTTTAAGTTAACGAATGTCTCTTAACGTACTTTAGAGGCATAAAAACCTTAGCTATTGAACCGCCATCTTAGCTATTGAAACATTCAATAGCTAAGATGGCGGTGCGCAGACCAAGAAAAAATTTCGGTTCAAGACTTTTAGGTTCTGCGCATTTAATGCTATGAAATAAATCTCTTTTTATGAATCTTTCGTGTTTTAAGTCAGATAGATTATACGACAATGATTTATAATTTTAATGTTTTTCTTCTTAATTAACTCTTTTTTTCTGTCGTAGTTTAGACAAAATAGTAGAAGCGGTGTTGTAAACATAGGAGAAACTAAGAAATATTATTTAGAATTCCGAAAATACAACATTCTTTAAAATAAACAAGAATAAAGTGTCATTAGGCTGCAATAGGCACAAAATTTGAATATGATGGTAAGTTTCCCTAGATTAATATACAACGATATTGTAGATCGGTTATCTTATAGTTTAATGTAATCAAAGTTTTTGGTACGAGAGGAGAAAAAATCCCAGCGGAATTTCGACCTCCCCTTTAACTTCTTCCCTAATTAAACATTGAAAAAATCCCAGCGGAATTTCGACCTCCCCTTTACCTTATCCCCTAATTAAACACTCCTGAGTTTATTGGTGAAGATTCCATGTGGGGCAGAAGTTCCATTCTCAAGTTATAGGGCTCCAAATTTGGTACTCAGAATCATGTTTTTTTTTATGATTTTCTGCAAAACTTTTATAGATAATAGGATATTTTAAACGATTTTAGATGTATCTTATCATTCCGAATCGAATGCAATCAACTTAAATAAGCTACGACTTATTTTTACGAAGTTACGTGATTTTCCCCCCTACGACGATATAAAATTTCCCACTAGATGGCGAATACTAACGAAAATTCCAAAAACGTGTCTGAAATCAACCTTAAAGTACTTTTATGTTAAAGTCCTTTAATGCTTAACATAAAGTACTTTATGTTTTTGTGTCTGTAGCAGGTATTAAATAAATATCACCCTTAAGATACTAAAGATATACTTGAATTTTTAAATTTAATTGAGATACTAGGAATGTTCCATGTTTTTACTTAAATATGCTCGAAAATAAATGGTGACATCATTTAATAAATACAGTATAATATTAATAATGAATCATAATCAACAGCAGGTTATTCAGATTTCTAATACTTTTAAAAACTATTCTGGACGGATAAATAAATTCATTAATTATGACGCAAAAAATTCTAGCATCGATTCTTCTAACAATTAGAAACATTTTGAAAATCGGTTCCTGTTTTGCCTAATAATATATATTTTTAAAAAATAGAATGCCTACAAAACAAAATCCAGAATGAATTTATTATAATGTTATCTGTAGATCATTGAATTATCAGATGTTTTACGAACTTCATCAATAAAAAATAATGTTAATTTTTGTAATTAGGCTCCTTTCCAAAGGAAAGTGAGGCTTGTGAGATCACCATACTATTCAGCTTTCTGTGTTCCATTAATAACTTTTAAAATAATTAGTAGATTTTTTATGAAATTTCATAGGTATGTTCTATTAGTAAATATGAACTGTAGCTTCAACCATTAAAAAATGACAAACATTCAAACTTTTCTTAAACATATATATCCTGATCTATTTATTGAATTTTACTAAATTTAGCAATATAATCCCGATGACACATTTATCCTTTATCTTAAGCTAATTGAAAACGGCTGAGTTAAAACTTCGAAGGTTTCTCCCTAATAACTTTTAAACTAGTTGAATGAATTTTATAAAATTTATTTATAAAATAGTTAGGTTATTAAAATCGAATTTGAAGCAATATTAATTAACCCTGTAAAGAATATAAATTCATCATATTTTTATTAATTTCTGAGAGTCTTGTATATTATAAGTTATAAATTCATCAGTTTAAAATTGGCAGTCATTCAATCTTTTTAGATTACTCTATATTATTATAGTCAGTTCTGACTATGGTATTATTAAATAGAATTTTATAGCATTTAACCATAAATTATGCATTGAAGATAATTTTTGATGGCATTTTTAATCTATCATTCCAAAATAAAGAACACGTTCGGAAAGCAAGCAATTTTAATACAGGTAGTTCTTTCCAAAACTCCTGTTTATTATTATTTGAATGCTTTCTAAAATTGTCTTTTAATTCGAATATCCTAGGCAAAGTTTAATTATTTAATCAACAAACATATTACAGCCTTCATACTAGTCAATAAAAATGATTAAAGTTCGCTAAATCATCGAATTCGTGAAAGATAAAAATGATCATAGATTTAAATAAATATCTTTTATATATTTCTAATTTAGTAACAAATGTTTCGATACTGTATTAGGTTTCGAGAATTGATTTTAATTCACATATGGAGAAATTTTTGATTCAATGTATCTTGAATATGAAGTAGTAATAATCTCAAAAGATAAAGCACCAAATAAAAAATTTAACTATTGGAAAATTTTATTAAATTTATATCTTTTTTATTCTAAATACAGTAGTAAAATTTTCACTGATAATTTTGTAAACTCTCTTTATTTCCCAAAATAGTTAATCAGTTAATAATTATATTAACTGTTTTAAAAGTGTTTAAAGACAATTATTAATGTAAAAACTGATAATAAACCATAATTTATTATCAATTTTTAAGTACAGCTAAGTTTTATCTAATCATTTCCCTATTCCCTTATTTTACTCTTTGATTTGATCTCTTTGCCTTTACAGTTTCTATTCTCTGACTATTTTACTTCATGATAGCATAATCCATTTTTTATGAAAACTACAATATGATTTCTTTAAATATCATATTATAGCAATTTTTCATGCTTTATACCAGTGAAGATAAATCCGAAATCTTTCGAGTGCCAAAATTAGGAAAATCAGACAATATATATATATATATTATAGCAAGCTATGATATATGTACATATTGGCGTACACAAAACTATTAGAGTAAAACACAAATATTCACATTTACAAGTATAGTTTTTAATTATGTTATTTTAGGCTTGTAAAATACTAGGATTTAAAATAGTTTCATTTTATTTGATTTTTTTCTTAATTAAATTTTTTAATTAAGGAAAAATCAAATAAAATGAAAAATTGCTATAAAATTTTCAGTATTTCAAATAAACTTTTGATGCATGCCATTGATTTTTCCATCATTATTTTATACTATCACTTAACATAGAACATAAATTTTACAAATACCAAAATATTCTTAACAAGTAGTTTGATAAAAATTGTCTTTTTCAAAAAGCTTAGGAATTTTCTATTTAGTAAATTTTAGAAATCCAACAATCATACAAACTAAATATTGCTATTATATCAGAATCATCTTAATTAAATTTTACACTATTATTAAAAAATATATCATTTAGCTAGACACAATTGTATTCTTAATAATTATAAGCATCGTAAACTGGGGTGACTTAGGCCCATTAGGGTGGCTTTGGCCCAATTTTGGAAACGTGTTTCTGTTTTAAATTTATCACCAATTTTTAAAGATGTCATAAAAAACATTTGTTTATTTATATTTTTATTGTTTTTTGTTACATATTTAAAAATTGGAGATAAATTTAAAAAAGGAACACGTTTCCAAAATTGGGCCAAAGCCACCCTAATGGGCCTAAATCACCCCAGTTTACGGTATATTTGCTTTTATTAGAATTATTAGTATAACTACAAATATCCTATCAGAAACCACCTATCCATGAAAAATATCTGTTTTTCCATCTTTTGTCCAATGATCTTTCCAAATCTTCTATCAATTCTTACTAAGATATCTATAATCTGATTCATAAATGAATACATAAATGTAGTAGAATATTAAAAACTGAAAATATAATCGATGGCTTTATTTCTAATATATTAATAAAAATCACAAATAAAAAAATAAAAAGACAACAGATCCACAAAATATTCCAAATGAATATATTCAGTTTTTTCCTAAACATATTTTAATACATTTAATGTATTCGATTTCATCAATTATATTATTTTCAATACCAATTCTATATGTTTATTGAAATCGAGTTAACTTAGAGAAGAAAGTTCTGCTTATGACGGCTATAGTTACACTTTTACTTATGCTTCTCTCGGTTTTAGTAAGATATTTATAGATTTTATTATCTAAAAGATTAATCTAATGTTGTCAGAGAATGATTCCCTCTCCACTTATCAATTTTCCACTAAAGAGATTGTGGTAATTTAGATTACCTTTCACTGCTAACTGTTACAATATATTATGTTTTATACATAATAAACGTAGGAAAATTTATACCGTTTTTAAACGTAGTAAAATTTATACCGTTACCGTTTTACCGTAGATCTTAAGAAATCTTGTTATTCGATATATCTACTAGTAGAAATAATTTAGCAAACAGAAACATCAGAAGTAAATTAATGTATCTTTTTTCAAACAAAACGTAGTGTTAAAATTATTTTTCGATATTACAATCCATAAATTATACATAATAGGAAATTTCTTCTTATATACTGTATATACTATACTAAAAAAGAGTGTCCGGTGTTGCCCGGGCATAGCGTGAAAATATATAGAGCAAACTCCCTCTTATCCAGTCTCGCTTTAACCGGCTAAATTTTCGTTCAATTTTTGTTTTACTTTTGGCATGGCCACTTTTAGAACTTAAGACACACTAGTCAACACTCGTGATGTACTCAACTGGAAATTGGAGGAAAGCTGTTCGATGGGAAAAGGACGTGTTCAGGGAAAACTATTCGCCGACCGCATGGATTTATAGACTTTATGGATAAGTTTAAAATAAACCATGCAGAACTATCATTTACCCATGTACAGTATTTCATTTATTACGATCACGATTACGATTACGTCACATTAGCGCGATGAAAAGTCATCATGATGTCACGCATAGATTTTTTGACATCATTCCATTGATACGTCGCGAAGGCGTCATGTAATTCATTATAACATTTGGAACCCATTGCTTTTTCGTGGCCAATTGATTTTTATCCGATGATTTAGCCAGAGACACCATCATAGTGACGACATAGCGTCATAGCAACACGATTCATTGTTACGTAATTTTAGGCCATCGTGACATCATGCTAACGGCAGCGTTTTATAATATCATAAGTTGTTACATCATTGATGATGTCCCGTCAGTGTCGCTATAATGTCATCCCGAATTCGAGCATTACTCTGAAGGATTTAAATGAAGGTATTTTCGTTGCCATTCCAACTCTAGCTGTTTGGTCCTGAGGGATCAAACGGTGAGGGAGTCTTTACGGAACAGACAGGTAAACATTGTATTATAGTATATATATTGTATACTGCAATGTTTGTCTATGTAATATAAAAATAAAATGTGATGATTAAATAATATAATAAAATATAATAATAATAATATATATATATATATGTAATCTTATTTTTATGATGAATATATTAATTGATTTTTTTATTAAAAATTACATAAAAGAATAAGATTATTTATATATAAAAAATATACAAATTCATAAATACAATATCCCATTTAACTGATAGTGCAGGATTCATATATTTTTCTAAGCAGAGTTATCATTTTTCATTAAATTAAAATCTATCTAAAGTAGAAAATATTGTAAATAAGAAAGAAAAGAATTCAAAAAGAAAAATTATATGTAAATTAACAATTTTGAAAATATTTTCAAGATAAATTACTTCTAAGTAACTTTTTCACTCTCTAGTAGTAAATTATTTAGACATGTTAAGTCTTAGTTTGTCAAATTCCGACGGATTTGAATACATTTGTCACATTTTATGAAGAAACTTCAAATTATTTTTTATTTATATAAGGACTAATTTCATTTTAATGAAATAATTCCATCACAAGTTATATAAGCAGTTAATCATTTATTTTCATTTTTACAAATATAATTACTACAGCTTGTTAAATCATTATCATTAAATGCTATGAAAAATTACTATATTTTTTTTGCGGATTCATTAGAAAGCGAAACAAATCATCATTCATATCAGACAATATCTTAATTTATTAATTCTCAATAAAAATATTATTTACTTTGCTCGAACTAATATTTAAATTAGTTATAATTGGATTGAACTATGATATTTTGGCGATGATAAATTAATATTTATTAATGACATTTCTATTTATAGATTTTGCAGTGTTAATTCTTTTTTTTGTGTTATAATTTATACATAACGGTCACTTTTTTATTTGTAAATATATTTATTTATTCCTGGCTTCATGCTTGAATTAATTCTAACCTGGAAAAAAATATATTTTCAAAGCTCAGAATCATTCCCTACTGACTGTACTTTTACAATAGATTCTCGATTAATTGGTTAATCGGGAAATTAATTTTCCCAAATAGCCGATTCTCCGGATAATCTGCAAAATATTCAAAAAATCAAAATAATGGGCAATGCGCTTTTAATATTAAAAAATAAATAAATTGCATACTTATATATATTTAAATATTCTATTATTTATTGAAAGAAGCAAGAAATTTATTTATCTGCATCAAGAAATCATTGCAATATTTGTAATTTTAATTGTATTCTAATTTTGATCACCAATTATCTAAGATATAATAAAGAAACGAATCTCGGACGTTTAAAAATCTTTCAAACATCGCATCTAAAATAAAAAAATCGATAATTAAACATCACTTCTGGATTGCGGATTAACCGGGGTTAATCCGCAACTTGGATAATCAGGAATCTACTGCATTTGAAATCGTTAAAACTTTCATGTAGTTATTCATTAGTGCATAATAAATAGTATGGTATGCACTATTTATCAGATACAATTATAATAATAGTAATTTATTTATTTATATCCTGTTTTTATTGGCTTTTCAATATTTATTACATTCGATTCTATTACTATAGATACATTTCTTGATGTACCGAAAATAAATACAGTCGAATCCAGTTATAAGGGAATCGAGGAGACCTACACTTTTTGTCCCTTATATCCGAATGCGCAACATTAGGCGCTTTGTCGGGTGGGCAAAGTAAACATTGAAGAGTTTTCAACTAGGGTTTTATTTCGGTTTTAACCAAATATGGGTTATTTGAGTTGTGTGATTATTCGATTATCGGTTATGGATCTTGTATCTACAGTATACGTAAAATGGGAAATAATTAATATTAGATATTACCCCCTCATATAAATGAGCGGAAATCTTATCATTTAATCTCGTAAACTTGGAGTATAACTCTTCTTCTTCTTGGGTTATTGGAGTATAACTAAAACTTCTACGAACTTATATAACAAATTATTAGATGGCACCATTTTTATGGTACAGCGCCACTTGCGGAGTTTGTCTTTTTAGAGGAACTACAATTTTGATTTAATTTGTATTCATTAATTTTTAAATTATTAATGGCTTTTTATGATGTTATTATTATTTTAAAATAAATTACACTGATGGCCGGCCGAGATAAAGCAAGATGAAAAATAGGTCATCACAAGGAAGAGTACAGAAAAATGAAAAATTATCTCCCTTATAACTGAATTTTCCATTATATTTGAATCCACTGTATCCGACGAAAAATACACACAAAACATAGGTTTTTCGTCGAGACCGGACGCGTTTGTCTCTTATTTCCGAATTTCCCTTATATCCGACTCCCTAATAACCAGCTTTGACTGTATTTATTTATATAAAAATATCAATTTCTTTGAAATTGTCTTCAAAGAATATTTAATAGATAGTCTTAAATAAAAAATGAAAAATTCTGAATTTCTAAATGAGTTTAAAATCACTCCTGAATTCATTAGATTAAAGAAATTTATACAAAATGTTTTCAAATGTATAAAATAGTATCACAAAATTTTGATACAGGTTAAGTATTCCCAATCCAATTCGAGAGTGTTTCGAATTTTTCCAGATTTGAAAATATATAATATGATGGAGTTGAAGAAGTGATAAAAAATTCAGAATTTCACGAAATTTCCTTTTTATTTGCATAAATAAAAAGATTATAAATGCAACAATGTAAACGTATTATTTATTTACCATTTCTGAAGAATCTTATCACCGTTAGACTTTTTTTTTGAATTTTTTTTAACGATATATAAACAACACAACAGAATATAAGCAGTCACAAATACCTCGCATTTACAATGTTTGACAGTTTACTGATTCACGATAATGCGCCGCTGTTGCGCTCACTATTTCGTCATCTTTCAGGCACGAACAGTGGTAATATTCCAAATACAAGTTTCTTGCAGTGAAAGCGAAGTTACGGATTTTGGAATATTTTTTAAAAATCATAAACTTATAAGAAATTAAAGATTAAAGAATGTTTTAAAAATGTATAAGATATTATCACAAAATATTAATATTTAAAAAAATTCATAAGAAATTAAGGAATCTATTTTCAGAATTTTGTAACCAAAATACTGTATATAGACAAACCAGTAGGATTGTGAAATTAGTAGAACCATTTTCACAAATAATTCTACTAATTTTAAAAGTTGGTAAAATATATTTTAATGTGGAGGGAAAATTATTAGCCATGTGTAAACCGATAAATACTATAGAAACAAAAGTTAAGTTTACATATTAAAAATCGAACAAATTACATAACGCTACACGACAAACAGTAACATTTAAATACTAGATGAAATACAGGAATACCTCGATTATCGCGGTTATTGTTGTCAAGAAAATACCTAATAATCGAATCCGCGATAATCGGGATAAATAATGCATGTAAAATAGATGATCATTGCCAAGGATTTTTCAAGAAATGGATTTTTCAGGAAAAAAGCAAGAAATGGATTTTTCAGGAAAAAAAAAATGTGTTAAACGTACTAATCTTCTAAGCTGATCACTATACGTTTCTTCTTGATAGCTATAGACTTGATATCATCCTGTTTATTTTAGCATTCATTGTAAGGGTAAATAAGAAGAGAAATAATTATTCACATGCAGTACCTGCTCTAGAGGTCCCAGCCCCCGATGCAGCTTTCTTGAAACATCTACTCAGCAATATACAATATTGCTGAGTAGATGTTTCAAGAAAGAAGTTTCAATATTATTACTCAGCAATATACAATATTGCTGAGTAATAATATTGAGAAAATGATAATTTTGACGCCCCGATGTGGTGCATCGTCTGCTTACCGGGTTAAGCCGGTCCTGTCCCAGGTACTTCAAGGTAAAGGTGGACAGTTACTGATGATTGGTGAGCAAGCGCCTTCGGATAAAATCGAAGTGCTAAAGAGAGCTACCTGGAGAGCAAGTGTAATTTTAGTTGCATATATATAGTGGACTATATCTCGAGGACGCAATAATTCGAATTTGGAGCGCAATAATTGGAACTTCGGTATCAAATTATAACATGCGATAAATCGAGAATCGCGATAATCGAAACCGCAGTAATCGAGGTATTCCTGTATACTACTGTATATTATTTTTAACATTGAATAATTTGTTCGGTTTCCGAATTTGATTTCTTTCCTTTAGCATTGTCTCACCTCATTTATCAGAAAAATTTTTCATTGAAATAAAATTTTGTCTAGTTAATTGAAGTTAAAAAAGTCATATTCGAAAATGTTTATTTGTGTATCTTTAGTACCGATTTCTGAAAACTTGTTTTGGAATATTATTTATGAAATTTTTTTTTTTGAAATCCAATTTCTTTTTCCAGTATTAGTTTTGAAAAAATGATTCTAAAGCAAGCAGATTTTTTTGAATTTGTATAAAACAGTATGTTAGTTGAAGTAGATTCAAGAACCAACTAATTTTTAGTCAGAGAAATTGTTTAAAACATTTTAAACAAAAATTCTCTGGCTAAAAATTAAAGCACGCATAATTTTGGATAAATGTGTATAATTTTGAATAAACATTCAGCTAATTTATCATTAAATGAATTCCTTCATATAAATATTTTTCATTTTATCTTATTTAAGTCTATTCACAGCATTCATAGAGATTTTTCGAATGTTTTTTCTCATTTATTAATATTGAATTTTATAAATTATATATTTAATAAATTAATAAAAAATAAATTTAATAATTTATATATAATTTTAATAAATACAGTACAAAATACAGTAGTTCTCTAAAACAATTGCATTACAAGTTTTTAGTTTATTTGCTCAATTCATTTATAATAAGTTATGATATCATGTATAGTATATATAATATACACTATATATTATACATTACTTTATATAATATTAAAATCATGAAAAATATATGAAATCATGAGTTGGGAAATAAACTCAAGTGTTACTAAAGTATGTAAATATAAAATTTCAGTGAATTTGTTTTAACATGTCAATTTATAATATTTTAATAAAATTATCTGTTTTATTGTGCACTAGTTATTTTATTTAACATTACTTACCGTCTATATTTTCCATGATCCTTTATAATCATCATCAAAGAATATAAATGCCATGGTTTTTTTCTGAATGCACCAGCTCCACTTCTGCTAAGTTTCTCTTCAGATTTTCTCTCTCTAGTGAAACGATCTCGAAGCAATTTTCATCTAGTA